>BJCO01822402.1:0-13796 GCA_018326465.1 Flaveria floridana | reverse complement strand
CCGTCCGACGCTCCGCCGACGATGGCGCCGAGCACGACGGAGCCCTCCAGCAACGCCGCCGTCTTGTGCAAGTGAATGAACTCCAAATGCTCGATTCCGACGTCGGCACCTTCGGAGGATATGTCCACCACCTGACCGGCGACGAGCCCTTCGGACCCGATGCACTTGGCTAATTCGCCGATGGCTCGGAGGATGCGGTCGCCGGAGATCCCTTTTGTGTGGTGGCACTGTTCAACTGTTCATTTACTATATCTATATATATATATATATATATATCTATACAATATTAATAAGCATTTGGGAAGAAAAAGATGGTCATTTCACCAAAAACTCTTAAATTTAAGAGTTTTACAACTATTAAAACACAATGTACACGTTCTTAAGCTTTGAGTTTGAGATCCTTTTTTGAAATCCCCGTTCTACAAAATTCAAATTCTATCAGATCCACTTTTTGAAATCCCCATACTCAACAACCCCTTCAACCTCTCAAAGTTTTTGAAATCCACTTTTTTGAACTTGCACTGATGCCCTAACCCTAACCCTAATCCGGTTTACCCTGAGCAAGTTCCTCAACAGCAGCAGCAGCAACAGCCGGAACAAGAACACGCTCCGATTCACCCCCCCCCGGTGTTCCGGTGCAGAGCGACCCGAATCAAGTCGCTGCTTACCAGCAAGCGTATGCGCAACCGCATTATCAGAGTGACCCTAATTACTACTACCAACAGTATCAGCAACCGCAGCCGTAGAGTTATCCGGATCCGGGGGTTCATCAGGGTCAATCGCAATGGCAGCCGCCGCAGGGGCAGCCTGCTGATTACGGGGCTACTGCGTTCTACCCTCCGGTAAACATTATCGTTTTTTGTTGATTGAATTGTTTGTGACTGTGGGTGTTTAGGAATTAGGGTTTCGTTTTTGGGTTTTGTGATGAATTAGGGTTTCTTTGTTTATCTGAGTGTTTAAAAGTTTTATTTGTTTAATCTTGTTAGTAGAGTTTCATCCACTTGATTGTTTAGTTAGCTGTTAACTTTTAGATGATATTATTGAATTTAGAGTTATAGTGTAGATAATATCCTATTACATAGTTTTGTTGTGTTTGGATGGAAATGTGGACTGATTGTGGTTTGTATAGTTTGTGAAGGTATAGAATACTAGCTCTGTCATATATAGCTAAGACTTAAGAGTTCTTAAGTTCTATGGTAATGGGTGCTTGTAGTTTTAGGGGGTTATTTGGAAGGGAGTTTTAAAAGTCATAATTGCAGCTTGTAGAATTTGGATCAGATAATCGGCTTAAAGATTAGGGATCTCTTAGTAAATGTACGTTTATCTCAATAGTTGGTTTTGTTTAGCTACTTTTTTATCCACATTCTCAAATTTGTTTTTCTGATCACAATATCATATAGTCAGAAAAGCATAATCAGAATCAATTTTGGCACTAATAGATCAAGTCATGATAGTCAGTTTCGATGTACATCCATACATCTCTTTAAGTGATGAGTAGAAATTTTTATTAATGGAATCATGAATGCTTGTTATATATGCTGAGAAAAAAGATTTTTGAATACAAGCATACCTTCCGCTCCATAGCAAGAATTTTGTTTGGAAAAGGCCATATATGTGTGTGTATTGCTTGGCACAAATGTTTTTGTTTTGCCACTTGGTCTGCTTTAATACTTCTGACGATATGCCCCGCTTTTTGAGACTTGAAGAAACCATCAACATGTGTTAACAACTTGACATCCACAAACATGTTTAACGCTTTAAGCTATGTGATCTTGGATCTATTATTTGTGAAAAAGTATTACTAAATCCTTTTTAATGATTATTTACTTGGCAAAATTTAAAGTAGTTTTTGGTGTGCTTTAATGATAATGGAATGCACTGAACCTTGTAGGAAAGGAATCAACCAGTCCATTCCTTCTATTTGTTCAATTTCGTTTTATGGGGAAGGGGTGCTTTTACCAACCGATGATGGAATGGAATGGAAGAAATATTACAATGTGGCTAACTTTTTTTTATTTTTAACAAAATCCATTCTGACTAAAATTGTGGAACTTCAAAAATAAAACAATGTTATATAAAATAACCCATTAACTACATATTATTATAAAATTGTAAAGACAGTGAATTACTTTTTTATTTTAATGTTTAAAAAATGTTTGTGATTATTTTTTTACATATAAACTGTCTTCATTTTAAGTGCATGCCAAACAGCCTCTTATGGACCAACCAAACATGGTAATGGACTGTAAAGAACCATGTCTTTACCTTGTCCCTTCCATTAACTTTGTTATTTGTTGGATTTTTCTATATCATCATCTTGTGAGCAATTTGATAAGTGGGAGGTTGAGCTACAAGTTTGATGATTTATGATAAGTGGGAGGTTGAGCTACAAGTTTGATTATTTATGATAAGTGGGAGGTTGAGCTATCACTCGAACTGTTAAAACTTTTATTAATTGGGGTTTTGGTTTTTAATCAAAAAAATTTCTTTAGATTATCTAATATCTATGTACATTTTAAGAATTACTTTTAGGGGAAATCTTCTTACTAGTTGATAAATAGTTTTCTAAACAAAGATGTAAAGGAACAGTATAAATCCGAGAACTATCAGCTGAGTTGGACAGCCTTTAATATATGCCTGAGCAATACAGTGTATCATTCTGACACGCTCAAGCTTTGGGTTCCAAACCAGCCTTTGGAATGACTTTGGTTTAAGCTCGAAGGAACTTTACCTCTGGTTAAAAGTTGTTTTTCGCCTCTGCAGAAGTGATAAGCCACAAGATCTCGGTTTTATTGAAGATTTGCAGGTTTTGACTATTGGAAACGGTACATAACATTTCTCATTTTGTAGAATAGTTTGGGGGAAATGAAGATGTAGCTTTTATATATACTAGTAGAGCCAGAAAAATATATAAATGGGTTTATGAATTGATCACAAAATTTCTCTTAATGGAAGTGAAATTGTTAAATTATTTGTAATTTTGTATAATAAAATCTATAAACGCATCTATCAACCAAAAAAATCAATGATTCGGTCATTGCTTTTGTAAGCTTGGCCTCGGAACCTTAAAGCAACCATGTAATGAGAAACTTAATAGAATCTTGTTGCAATCAGTGTATTCGTTACTGCTAAATAAAGTTGGCAATTTCGACCCCATATTGTTATCAGGGGGTCGAAATAGGTTATGTTTTATCTAAATGGGTGAAACGGGTAAAATCGTAGATATGTTTGTTTGAATCGTTACCCAACCCGCTCATTTTGCCACTTCTACAGCTGTATGGCCTTGTTTGTCACATGTGCCATTCAGCCAGCGGCTTTGAAAATTCTTGCTCTAGCAGTTATCCAATGATCTTTACCTTAAAAGGGTTTCATTGGAGAACTATAATTTTCTCATAGCTTCTTGCAGCAGTTTCTTATTGATGGGAGGCAAATCTTCTTGAATTTCATGGGACTCTTGCTAGTTGGTTCTTAGTTCCTCAAAACCTGAGCATAGAAATGTGAAATTTATAGCTGTACGGTAATGAAAGAAATTACTATTTACTCCTGCTTCCCCCCAAAAGGGATACAGTTTGACTTTCAAGGTAGTGATACTACATTTCAACTTCAAAATTGATATGATCCTCTCAAAATTATAACTACATCAAACTTTATAACAGCTAACAGTTCTACATGAAACATAAAAAGTTTCATGTCATGCCCATTAAAGAACCCATGTCTTTTTTGCAAGTTGAAATGTAGTTTGCTTGACCTGAAAAGTCAATTTTCTAGCTTAATAGAGGGTGTATGCATTAATGCACACGTCTCGATTTTAAAGCCCAAATCTACCGTTTAGAATTGGATAGGAATTTCTTTTTTACTGGTATCTACAAGTTACAACAGTAGGATACCTCTTGTAACAAATTGCTCACATAACATTGATAGAAGATGAAAAGTTGAAATCTTAAGGTCTAAACTGTATGCTATCTATAACCTTTAAACTAATACAGAAGTTATCCAGCTAGTTGTCTAGTATGTATATTTGGGCTTGGGGTGTTGCACCTCTTGTTTTCATGCTATCAATAATTGTTGTGCTTGAGACATATAATCCTCCTTTACTCTTTTCTTTTTACGTTTATACTCTTGTTGGAGTTCTTTTACATCTATGACTTATTGTTTCCTTGCATGCGTATTAGTTTTGTATGCTTGAAATCTTTATGATGCATCATTTGCAGAATGCGCAAGGCGTTCAATCTGGTAGTTCTGGCAGAGGTGGTGGCCGAGGCAGCGGTCGAGGAGGAAGTCGAGGCGGTAGTCGAGGTGGAGGTCGAGGCTTTAGGGGCGGCGGTTCATCTTTCCCTGGACGTGGTGGTCCATCTTTCGCTGGACGTGGCGGTCCATCTTTCGCTGGACGTGGCGGTC
Source organism: Flaveria floridana (assembly GCA_018326465.1). Classification (NCBI taxonomy): domain Eukaryota; kingdom Viridiplantae; phylum Streptophyta; class Magnoliopsida; order Asterales; family Asteraceae; genus Flaveria; species Flaveria floridana. The sequence continues at coordinate 9,398 of BJCO01822402.1, read as the reverse complement.
TACGTGGTGGAGGACATGGCGGTGGAGGACGTAGCGGTGGAGGCCGTGGAGGAAATACTAGGGTTAAGACTGAGCCAAAACCTCAGTTTCTGGCATGGTGTGAACTTTGTCGAGTCGAGTGCAACACTCACGAGGTTCTTGAAAATCATAAGAATGGTAAAAAACATAAAAAGAATATGGAAATACAGGAAGAGTTACAGAGACTTGCAGGCAAAACACAAATGCCTGCTGCCATTGAGAGACCAGAAGTTAAAATTGAAAGTCAAGCGGTGCAGTCTGAAGAACAAGGGAACAGTTTAAAGAGAAAGATGAGAGATGAAGAGCGGAAATCTGCTGAGCCCGAAAAGGCACCCGTACCATTTATTTGTGAACTTTGTGATGTGAAGTGTGAATCAGCGCCTGTCTTTGATAGTCATTTGAAAAGCAAAAAACACATTCTTAATTTTCAACGGTTTCAGGAGCAAGAAGCTCAAGCTGCATTGGGACAAGCGGCTTTACAAGCACTTTTTCCAGCTTTAGAAGCAGCCTTGTATCCTGCACTTCTTCAAGCACTTGCTCACAATGCTTCTGCAGCTTACGCATATGGAGGACTCGATCAACAAGCTCTTCTTCACTTGCTGCAACCGTATTTGCCTCAAACTGGGCCTGCGTTTTTTCCACATGGCCCTGCACGGGGGTCAGTACGAGCTCGAACTTTGGAACCCCAGGGTCCGAACCCAGTTGCAACCCAAGAGACAGTTGAAACCCAAGTCAAGCCTGTGAATGAGTCTGAATCAAAGACTGAAGATGAAGTGAAATCTGAGAGCAAGAACAGTGATCAAGTGGAGCCAGAGAGTAAGGCCGAAGACCAAGCTGAGCCTGAGAGCAAGACCGGAGATCAAGAGGAGCCCGAGAGCAAGACCGGAGATCAAGTGGAGCCCGAGAGCAACACCGGAGATCAAGCGGAGCCCGAGAGCAACACCGGAGATCAAGCGGAGCCCGAGAGCAACACCGGAGATCAAGCGGAGCCCGAGAGCAACATCGGAGATCAAGCGGAACTCGAGAGCCAGGTCGGAGATCAAGCTGAGCCCGAGAGTAAGAGCGAAGATCAAGCAGAGCCCGAGAGCAAGACCGAAGATCAAGTGGAGCCTGAGATCAAGACTGGGCAGGTTAACCCAAAGGCAGTGGAACCGGCCCAGTGAATTTTTCTTTACTTGTGGGATTTTGGATTTAAGTATTTTAATGATTTTACATTTCAGTGTTGTTTTTATGGCTAGATGTATGTCACATACTGATGACGATGATGCTATGACCTTGAGTTTGAATTCGAGTACCTTTGACAGTTCGTAGTAATTTTACCCCCAAACCAATCCCACACTTCACTAGTAGATCTGGTTAGTAGTCTTTTAATGATAATTAAAAGGTTATTTTTTAATGTTTAATAATTTTTAATAGTTAAAATATAACATTAATGTTTAATGATTAAGATATATCGTTTTAAAGCTATTTTTTACTATTCAGTATTAAGGTTACCTATTAATCATTCAGCATTAAGATTATTTTTTATCCATTAAAAATAATGATCACTAACAGGTTATCAAAAAGTCCTTAAGTCGTTACATGTATAAAATACCTATAAAAATCTAACACACTAATAAATAACGTATTTAAATACAACATACACAAATGATCTAATATATGATTCGAGTGTGGTTTCTTGTTTACTATATATTTCTGACACATGTTACATGTACAAAGAATATACTTACATACACGTATTCTAATGTTATTTTCACATACAATTTCGTTTTTTCCTCATGAATGTTTAAAAGGTAATCTTAATGTTTGATAATTAAAAATATAACTTTTTAATATTACTTGTTAATCATTCAGTAGTAGGGTTACTCTCAATGCGATATGCTCAGACTAATGAAATATACAATAAAAGTAAAATAAATGGCATTTAGAGTCTTAAACCAAAACGAAGAAAACCGAATGATTGGTTAATCAGATGGCACAAAACGCATCGTCATTGTCTCGCGTACTTTCTTCCGATTCAAACACGAGATCTCTCTCCACCTAAATTCTCTGCCGCCGGTGTAAGAATATTCCTTCTCCGGCCACCGTAGCCTCCGTCACACTCACCGTTCATTTCTAGGTCTCCGGCGACGATCCAATTAACGACATCGTTCCATAAAACAACAAAAACAACATGAGTACTGGAGAGCTTCTCAGCATCGAACCCCAAGAGCTTCAGTTTCCTTGTAAGGATTACGGTTAACTAAGTAACTACTGCTTTAGATTAGTTTATTGCGTGTTTTGTGGTTTGATTTCAGATCTGTTGCACTTTACCCTATCAATATGTGATGACTTTTGTTCGGTTGTGTGTTGTGTAGTCGAATTGAAGAAGCAGATTCAATGTTCCATGCAGTTACAGAATAAAACGGAGAATCATGTGGCTTTCAAGGTATTCTTATTGTTATACGATTTTGAACTCGAATTTGTCTGTCTGTGAAGCTATTTAGTTCAATTAACTTAACTTTTAGTAGTAGTCGATATAAGGAATTATAGTCATATGATGTTGTTGATTTTTAACCCTAGTTTAAGTAAAATCAGAACAGAATCAAGGTCAGTCCTTGAAGTAACTAACTAAGTGAATTTGTAGGATGATTGTTGAAATTCTGTGAATTTCAGGTGAAAACTACAAATCCGAAGAAATATTGTGTTCGGCCTAACTCTGGGATTGTGTTTCCTCGCTCTACTTGCGATGTCATAGGTTTGCTCCTTACGCTTTTCCTTTTTGTGTGTTGCATGTGCTTCTGAGTTACTGGTTTTTGGTTTGAGTTGGACCACTTTAGTAATAGATGTAGATTGTGGGACATTAATTCAATCAGATTTTACTTCTAGATGCGTCAAGAAATGTGTGGAGGTAAAAGGATGAGTTGTACTTTTGATCTTCTGAAATGATTTGCTGAGTTTAGGAATTCATATATATGTGGCCTTTTGGTATACTAAGAAATCAGCTACTGATAATATAGAGATTACAGGAGCTGTGTGATTGGTCACCCCCTCCTGGTTCTCTTTCTGATACCATTCCGATTTGTAAGTTTGTTACACATGGAATACGAAACGGCACAAGTCAAATTGATATTGAAGCTATTGCAAATGGGCACACCGCTTGATATGCATTATCTCCTGTGGGATTCCTCATAACTTATGTTCATTTATATGTTTACGTATACGATTTTCCCCTTCTGAGACTAATGTTTGTATGCTTGATAAATTTTACCAGTCAATATCATAAAGTTTGTTAATTAACAAGTTTTGGTTTGCCTTATGATTTAAAAAACAAAATATAAGTAAAATTGATTTTATATTATGGATGTAGCAGTTGGAAGCAGGGAATGTAACATATACAGTGTTAACATGCATATAAGTCTGGGTCTCAATTTGAATGCTATGCTTTTCACACGTCAATGTCATGCTTTCACAATACAACATTATTACATACTCTCTTAAACTAAAGGATGTAAAAGAGACAAAAGAAATAGGATGGAAGAACTTGAATAGCTTTCACTCGCCTAAACTTTGTCTGTCTTTTTACTTGTTGCATGATATATGTTATTAACCTTTTATTCTGTTTGATCATCGTGTATGGGCCATCCGCTGCATATTGATCAACATGAAGTGTGACGTCTGACACATCAACCATCCGTACCTGGAAAAATATTCATGATACATAAATACAATTGATGCTATCTAGAATATAGTTTTTGGTTTTAGATATATGATTTTTTATAGCGTAACAGACATATGCGTTCATAATTGCTGGCTGAAACTAATGTGTTCATTGTTTAGTTACAATGCAAGCTCAGAAGGAGGCTCCTCCTGACATGCAATGCAAGGATAAGTTTTTGCTTCAAAGTGCAGTTGCACGTCCTGGAACTTCCCCAAAAGATATCACTCCGGATCTGGTAGTTAATTAGCTCTTTAGATTGTTATTAACTGTTAATTAACTACATTGATTGGAACTTACACTTTAGAATTGTAATAGTTTAACAAGGAGTCAGGGAATCAAGTGGAGGAATGTAAATTAAAGGTTGTTTATGTCGCTCCACCACGACCACCATCACCAGTTAGAGAAGGGTCAGAAGAGGGTTCATCTCCAAGGGGTTCAGTATCTGACAATGGGACAGCAAGTTTGATTGATTCTAATATTGTAAGTTTTTAAATGGTTTATTATATTATATGACAAGCATTCTTAACCATGTAGCACACATCTTATTCTTTGCAGGCTCCCAGATCATTTGCTGAATCTCACGAGAAAGCTTCTGAGGTTATTTTCTAAATTAACTATAATTTGTTAGTGGAATAACTTGGTTCCTTTAATATGTTTATATGTATGAGGCTATCCGTTTAAGTTGTTTATGCTTTTTGCAATTGTCCTCAGATTTCAGATGGTTTTCAAATGGTTTATTGTATTTATACGACAAGCATTCTTAACCATGTAGCATGCATTTTGATTTTTGCAGGCACCAAGATCATTTGCTGAATCTCACGAGAAATCGTCTGAGGTTATTTTCTCAATTAACTGTGATTTGTCAGTGCAATAATTTGGTTCCTTTATTCTGTTAGCTGTATGAGGCTGTCTGATTTTAGGAGATGCTTCTTGTTATCGTTCGCTTGCTTTATAAAAACCTTGAATCTTTATATATACGCACGTGGATCTTAATATGTTGATGCTTCTTTATAACTACATCATATCGTATACAGGAGATGGCTCTTATTTCTAAGCTTACCGAAGAGAAAAATTCTGCCATTCAGCAAAGTAAAAGGCTCCATCAAGAACTGGTACATATCTTTATCTTTGTTTACTGATGCTTCTTATCTACTTCTAGGAAGTCTTCACTATCATGTATATTGCAGATGGTTTTTACTTGTTTCTAATGATGATCTACAAATACTGCTCTTAATTCTTGTCATAAGGTTTTAGATATCTTGCGTGCTTCTGCTTTCTTGGGTTCATAAAGCTAGTTGTTTTTAAGTATATTGGATACAGCTAATAATGATCTACGAATATAGTTCTTAATCTTGTTTATTGCAGGAACTTTTGAGACGTCAGGTAAACAAAAGCAATGTTGGCATCTCGTTGGTATATGTTCTTCTGGTTGGTTTGCTCGGACTGCTCTTGGGATACATGCTCAAATAGTGGTCAGAATGTTGTCGAATCCAGTTTCGTGATAGCGCTTAAAATGGTGTGAAAGTATGCTCAAAATGGTGTTTTCTAGTTTTGTGTTTTCAGGGTCATTTGAGGAGTTTTTGTTTCTTTGTTGGGTTTGTTTTCTGTGTGTTGGTCTGGTTGTTGGTTAGTGGTGGTGAATAGGAAGATGGTTTTCATCATGGTGTTCCTCGGCTTTTAGCTTTAATTTCTATGGTTGCTGCTGGTGTTAAATTCTAGTCTTTGACTTCTAGAATGCTATATGGTGTGCTTTTTTTATATGTACCCTTGACCTGTAAAATATTATATTATAAGCTTCCAGTTTTATTGGTATTATATTATAGTTCCCTGTTCAAGTCAAGCTAGTTGGCCTGTACAAACATTCAAGCAAGTTTGCTTGATTGTTTATTAGTAGTTTGATACCTTAAATGTTTGAACCATGTTTTTTATTTATTTATTTATTTTTGGCAGTTACCATTCCAGTTGTTTATCTAGGAATTTGGTCATTTGGGTATCTACGACCTCTGAGGGGTCTTGATGCTGGGCCATAAGAATCTTATGATAGTTATCTAAAACACGATACTAGGGCCTAGGCCATTTTATGATTGTTATGTAAAGAACTTATGCTTTATTTATTTTTAAATTTGTTGTTTAAGATATGTATAGAAAAATAAAGAGAAAAAAGGCAGCTTTACTAGCTACAATCTCAAGTCGCATATGTGTTCAATTCCATCTTGGACCGACGACTATAAGTTGTACCGGTTGGTTTGTATATATAAATTATAAAATTAAATAAAAAAACCTGAAAAAGTAATGACTCAAATCCAACTAGATCTCAATGTCTAGTTCTCTAAGGGTTAAATTTTGAACACCTATGGCTATAAAGAATCGTAAAATAGACCGTTGCTACCCTTGCTATATGAAGGAAGTCCTTCCTTTAACCACCTTTCAACATGAAAATCAGTATCGAAAGTATATAGAGAAATGTGTATATAAAAGAAAATACCAAGATATACCATGAAAACTTATTACCTATTCTCACCTATACTTAGAATTGGTACATGTCATTGTCAAAAAGTGGTCATCTTAGAGGATATCCGAATACGATAGTGATTGTTCGTACCTTGGTTGCTAGTCATTTGTCATATACCTTCGCACAACATGCAACGTAGGTGAAACACCATGGGTGAGCTTCCCACAATCTTGACTTATTTGGCCAAGATACTTGGGTAAAATCGGATCAAAGTTTTCTTTCGAACAACAATACCTTATTGTGACATCTATGGGTAATTTTTTTAAATGTTTTCAAGTTTTAGCACGAGGTTTTAATAAAAATGGCAGATCTAGACATCTAGTATCATACATCTTCGTTTACTAAGGGATTGTTTGTCAGCATCTGAATCAGCCTTTTAATAGTTCAGATGTCTGAATGGTTCAACATTTAATGGTTCAGACTATTTGTTTCGCGAGCAAATATCTGAATGGTTCAGACATTTGTCTCTAGATGATTTAAACATTATATAAATGCTAAATGGTTAACAAGTCTAATGCTAAATGGTTAACAAGTTTAATGCTAAATGGTTAACACCTGTTATCTGAATTGATCAGATATTTTCCTTTAAATAATTAAATAATATTCTAACTTTTAATGGTTTAGAATTTAATCATTTAAAAATAGCCAAATAGCCCTTAAGCTAACTTGGAATGAAATCGATATAATAAATATAATAAACCCAAAATTTGGCATGTCGCTCATCGTCTCTATCGTCATCGGCTGTCGCAACATTTCGATAAAACCAAAAACAAACGTAGGTTCAGATATGGATTGATTCATCTCCTGTTAATCACCCATGGCTACTCCATCTTCCTATCGCGTCAAAACGGATACATTACGCAGTAGTAACACCACCGAATTTCTTCCAGTTTCAGTTGCTTCTTCCATTTGCGATTACCATTTACATCCTTCTCCTAAAACCCTAATTTCACACCTGTCTTCTATCAAGCTCAGGCTCAAGTCTTCTGATCCGCATTCTAAGAAAGGATATCTGCCAATCCACAGTGAACGATTTGGAATTCATTACAATTCACTGAGGATTTTCTCCCGGACTATGGCGGTGGGAGCCGATGCCAATCAGGTTGACGACGAGGAAGCTTTTGAGGTATGAAATGAAGCTTCGAAGACATTTGTTGTTGTGAAATGTTATCTAGAAGCTGAATGTTACTTAAGGAGCTAGTTTCAATTTCATTTGCATGTTTGTATGTTTTTATTTGGATTTACAGTACAACAAGGATAGAATTGTCCTATAGTTTATACTAGTTTCGTGTTAGATTGGTTTCTGAGTCCGTTTTAGCCACGCGAATTAACTCAATCCATAATGTGAAGTTATTGAATGAAGGTATAGTTTATTGGGGGATTTTTTTTGTTTATGGTGAAAACTTAAGAATTTAGGGTTTTGATGTGATTGAGACGAGCTACGTATGAAGCCAGGATGTTGAAGTTTGGATTTTGGTGAACTTAGAGAGTGAATGAGCTAAGTATGATTTTGTTGCCAAACTAGTACATGATGCGTTAGCTGTGGAATGGTACTAATAGATATGAAAATAGACAGAAAGATCTCTTCTCAAAATATTATAATTTATATACATAACGAAAGGCAGAAATAACAGTATAACACGCATATGTCCATGTTTTGTTATTTTCTGTGATGAGTTCCAATGTTAGTACTGGTGAGTGGTGACACACATAATGCATATGTGTAGGTTAGCAAAGACGATGGTTCATTAAAAAAGGATGCAGATTTGGAGCAACAGAAAAAATCGAGCCAGTTGGCGAAAAGGGTTGTCTTTGGACTTGTAATTGGAATAACTGCTGGTGGAGTGGTACTAACAGGTGGATGGGTATTCTCTGTGGCTCTCGCTGCTGTTATTTTTGCTGGTTCTAGAGAATACTTTGAACTGGTTAGAAGTCATGGAATTGCTTCGGGAATGACCCCTCCTCCTCGTTATGTGTCCCGAGTTTGCTCTGTTATCTGTGCTCTTATGCCTTTATTCACTCTGTAAGATCCACGAAATACTTTCAAACTACTTAGGAATTGATATACAAAGCTCATGTGAAAGCTTTTTGTTAGTTTTTTTATATCTTACCTTAACTAATAGGTTTGTAGCTAATTTAATGAAGATACAAGTTGCTTTTTGTTTGCTTTTGTGACATTTGCTTAATTGCTTATGTGAGGTTTGCATTATCATTCTGATTGTTTTGAGTATGCTATTGCTTATGTGGTTATTTTGTTTATGGACATGCATATGCATATACAAAACTCTTTTGTCATGAATGCCTATGTGATATATGTAATATAATTTGGTTGTTATCGTTGTCGAGCCGGGGATCTCTTTGGAAGCGGCCTCTCTGTCTCCCAAGATAGAGGAAAGACTGGCCACCACCTAACCCTCCCAGACCCTACTCTCAGTGGGACATACTGGGTATGTTTGTTTGTTTGTTTATAATGAAGATACAAGTTATTGTTCCAAATACTCAACCCTGCTCCTGCTACCGCCTACCAATATGTTTCCACATGTTTGCTAATTACCAGATTATATATAAAAGTAAAACTATCAAATATTTAATAATTAGTATCAGAGTTCAGAGGATGATTTTCACCCACGTCCCACGCTTCTTCTTCAACCTCTGTAGTGCAATTACTGATGCACCAACAGGGTCTCGACGAGGCGTGCGATTAGGTGCGCTTTTGAAAGTTCCTGACATTATGTCTCCTTGAGGCATAAATGCCTTACCTTGCCAACACATCACATGCGATTTTGACTACTATCTTTAGTTTGGTATAAAAAACGAGTATCACGAAGTAGTTTCTTTGTATAAAAGCTCTTCATGTTCATATCAGTAGCATCTAAGAAGCTGTTATGTATCATACTTACCTTCTGTAATAACACAATTTATTATTTTTTTCTGTTGAATGTTATATTTGCTGCGGTTTCAGATACAAGGGTCAAATTGATGTTTCTGTGGCATCAGCAGCTTTTGTTGTTGCTATGGCGTTACTTTTACAAAGAGGAAATCCTCGTTTTTCTCAGCTCAGCAGTACAATATTTGGACTGTTTTATTGTGGATATCTTCCTTCGTTTTGGGTTAAGCTTAGATGTCATCTGCTAGCACCTGCCTTGAATACTGGTAAGTGTTCAGGTC
>BJCO01822390.1:3043-14878 GCA_018326465.1 Flaveria floridana | reverse complement strand
ATGCTTTTTCTAGGTCAATGAATACCATATGGAGGTCCCTTTTCTTTTCTCTATATTTCTCCATTATCCTCCTTATGACGTGTATGGCTTCTATTGTAGAGCGTCCTGGCATAAATCCAAATTGGTTTACCGCTATCTGAGTTTCTCGTCTAATTCTCGTGTCAATAACTCTTTCCCATAGTTTCATCGTGTGACTCAATAACTTTATTCCCTCGTAATTTGCGCAACATCGGACATCTCCTTTTTAATATATATGGGGACTATGACACTGCTTCTCTACTGCTTTGGTATCTTCCCGGTCTTGAAGATAGTATTGAATAAGTCTGTTAGCCATTGCAGGCCCTCATCTCCCAGGCACTTCCATACTTCAATCAGTATGTTGCCTGGCCACACCATCTTAGCCCTTCCCATTTTCTTCAACGCTCTCGTAACTTCGCCGACTTTGATTCTTCTACACTAACACTTGTTTTGTTGCTTTGTTTGAGTCGTTGTATTTATCTTTTAGCTCTGCTCGTTCTTCCTCATTATTACAGCGTAAAAGCTCTCTAAAACTTTGTTGTTTAATTCTTATCTTCTCCTGTACATTTTCGCCTCTTATTTAGCCTCCTTGTATTTATCTTTTAGCTCTGCTCGTTCTTCCTCATTATTACAGCGTAAAAGCTCTCTAAAACTTTGTTGTTTAATTCTTATCTTCTCCTGTACATTTTCATTCCACCACCAGGATTCGTTATGACCGGCTGTCCTATTTGTTGTAAGTCTAAAAGTTTCTTTAGCTGCTTGCATGACTCTAGTTGTGATAGCCTCCCACATTTGGTTTGCATCTTCTTGTGGCTCAGTTTGGCTCAATGGTATGACCTTATCTCTAAAGATGGTAATCTTTTCATCTTTAAGTTGTCCCCATCTGATCGTAGGTCTAATTCTCTTAGTTGGTTGCACAATTGCTCTTTTCACGTGTAGATCTGCCACCAGCATATGATGTTGAGTCACTACTATCTCTCCCGTGATTGCCTTACAGTCCTTCCACGAGTTACGGTCTTATCCCCTCATCAGCAAATAGTCTATCTGCGTGTGTCTTCCGCCGCTGCTAAATGTGATTAGATGCGAGTCTCTTTTCTTAAAAATAAATTTATGATGCCTAGATCATGCGCTAATGCAAAGTCAAGAAGCTCCCTCTCGTCATCATTCCTCAGACCATACCCAAAGCCTCCATGCACCAACGGGAAGTGATCATTATCCTTATCGATATGCCCATTAAAATCTCCTCCTATGCATATTTTTTCTTCTCTAGGTATGTCTCCCATAACGTGATCTAAACTCTCCCAAAACTTCTTTCTTTTCGTTAACCCTAATCCAACTTGTGGTGCATACGCACTAACTACTGCCACTGCTTCATCCCCTGTTACTATTCTTAACAGCATAAGTCTATAATCGTATCTTCTCACCTGCACTATATTATCCTGAAGTTATTTAGCAACTAGAAAACCTACTGCATTTTTTGTTCCATCTGACCCTGAATATCACAGTTTATAACCATTGCACTCTTTTGCTCTCCCACCCCCACCATCTAGTCTCCTAAAGGCACACTATCTGAACCCTACGTCTCTTCAGCACATCTATTAACTCTAGTAACTTACTAGTAAGGGTTCCAACATTCCACGATGCCACTCGCAATCTATAACCCTTTTTCCCTGTAGTTGCACCTCTCGTCACCGAACATGATCTCGGGGTAGCATAATGGCTCCTCTTATCTATTATACCTCACTAAGCCTATGTAACCCAAAAAATACCAGCCCAAGTCCACGTACAACCATGGCTCCTGTTATCTATTATACCTCACTAAGCCTCCGTAACCCAAAAAATACTAGCCCAAGTCCATGAATACAACCACTAATCACGGAAAACGCCTTCAAATAGAAGTGCAACACTAGTAATGCACAAACAAATGTAGTCACTCGCATGGTGTCAGCAATACACTGGTGACGACAGACAAATCAAGAAGCATAAATATATCAACTAACGAGAAAGTAGAAATAGCACAAGAATAGGGGATGACTCTCCCTATTTAAAACCAGAATGCTGGTACCCCTAACCATCCAACCAATTTAAACGAAAAGATATAAGTAAAGAAGAGTACAGGAAAATATGAAAACCCTAGATGGAACGATCTCACCAAATGTTTTGACGATGGCTTCGCGATGGCAGGTCGATGTGTAACACCCGGATTTTTGAAGGAAATGAAGAATAAAAGGAGGAAATGCAATTTAACCCAAGTTGAGAGGTTAAATATGTCAAAAGTACAAAATTTATCATAACTTTGTACAAAATGTGGCATGGCCACCCATAATCCTCTGCATCTTTCATTTCTTTTGGTTTTAGAGAGAGAAAGAGCAGAGAGTTCGGGTTTCTAGAGAGAAGAAGAAGAAGAATTCAAATTCAAGGTAAGAATTCGTTGTTCTAAGTGTTCTTGTTGGGTTTTAGCCTCGGTTGTATGTTTATTCATGATTGTATTTTCGGGTTGTGTGTATTGGTGGGTTTTTAGGTGATTGAACTCCTTCTTGCATTCGAGATTGAAGAAGTCTTGCCTGAAAGTTGTTAAAGGTGAGTTCTAGAACCCCTTTTTACATGTTTTAACCGATTTTGGGCATGGAAATACATGTATGTATGTTTTTATAAAAATGGCTATGTTACCCGTAGGTATGTGTATGTGAATGTGGGTGGGTGTATGTTTGGGTATGATTTATGGTTAAGTTCATGTTTGTATACTTGTTAGATGCTTAGAATGAAAGAACTAAGCTTAGAACATGTTGAAATGATGAATTGGGGGACTGATTATGATGTTAGTTAAAGGTTAGTTGTCCATGCGTCTAACCGCCAAAATGTTTAAGTGTGCCCAAACGCCCAAAGTTCATGCGCCTAAATAGTGCCCGAGCATTTAAGTGCCCATGTGCCTAAGTCAGGCCCATGCTCCTAAATAGTGTCCATGCGCCCATAAGGCCCATGCGCCTAAGTGCTAATGATTAAGTGTAAGCTCATGCGCCTACATAGTGGTAAAACGCCCTAAACAGGGCTGGAACGCCCAAATAGTTCTCATGCGCCTAAACACTTGGAAAATTTTCTAGATTTTTAGGAAACCTAGAATTTTAGGGTTTGACTCTAGTTTGACCCATAGGCTATGTTTATCTATTTTAAGAATGGTTATGTGATGGTCTATGATTAAAGTATGTATGGTTGATGTATGATATGTATATATGTATAACATGTTATCTTTTAATGATGTTCAAACGTATTTATATCATATTATAAAATCATTAAATACTATGTTATTACTTTACGTAGTATGACAAATGTATGAAAGAACGTAAAGAATAACGTAACAAAGTGAAAGATAACAAAGATGAGAAGTAAAACGTAATGAATGAAAGAATGGCTTGCAAGCAAATAGAAAGGAGGTGCATGACCATGTTGTCATTAGCTCAACTATGTGCGGTTTTAATAACCCGAAGGATGCATGCAGAGTCAATCATTAAGATTGACAAGACCTTTGTGGTATGCCCTCGGTGACTGGGACAGCTTCGTGCATAATGTTCGTGAGTTAATTACCACAGGCCCAGCATCAGCTTCGTGCACAATGATCGGGGTATTGTCAATTGGTCTGAATGAAAGGAGTGATGACTTTCCCTAGGTGACTGGGTCAGCTTCGTGCATAATGTTCGTGATTTAATTACCACAGGCCAAGCATCAGCTTCGTGCACAATGTTTTGAGTATTGTTCATCGATCCGTATGAAAGTAAAAGAATGATGTAACGTACGAAAAGAAAGTAAGTAAATAAAAGAATGATGTAAGGTACGATACGAAAGTATGAGAATGAAAGTAAGAGATAACGTAAAGTACGAAACGAAAGAATGTATATGAAAGAGAATGTTAATAAAGAGCATGAAATGAAAGTATGTATATGAAAGCGAATGCTAACAAAAAAAGAATGAAACGAAAGTTTGAAAGAACGAAATAAACAATGAACATTGTTTGAATGTATGTATGATGTGTGATCGTATACAAAAGTAAAAGTATGTAATTGAAAGGTATATTTTGTAAGTAAATCACATAAGGTATTTTGATACGTATAAAACTAGAACTTACTCAGCAACGCTGACTTTTATGTATTTTCGAATTGGCAGGTAAGAGTTGCTGAGGATGGCACGGGGCGGCTACTTGACATTTTTTGGATGGCATCCATTTGTATAACAATGAAGTTTTTGTGATGTAATGCAAATTATGATATTTTGTAAACTACATTGTATTACTTTGCAAAAGCTGTCATTAACATATGAAATGGTTTTGAGTTATTCCGCTGCAACGTTTTAAATAAATGTATATTTATGTGTTATGTGCGATGATAGTCCAACTGTGAGGTGCCCAGGAACGGGGCCTTACAAGTTGGTATCAGAGCCAAAGTTTAAGTGAAACGGGTAAAAATTTTCAAAAGAAACCTAAACTTAAACTTAGAATGGGACAAAGGGAAGGGATGCCAGTCCGAGTAGCTACGTGCCATGGGGCATTTTCTTTAATGTTAACCGGTATTGTGTGTGCATGTTATTTGATTTGTTTGCCCTTAGTAGATTTAGATACTGATGTAGTCAGGATAGGAAATGCTTGGGGCATGAAGAGTAAAGTAAGTGGCTAATCACAACTGGCCACTGTAATTAGGGACTTGTTGTACTTGACATGGACTGAGCTATTACCTTGAATGACCGTGTTGGTGTTTGAAACTTATAGTGTGTTAGAGGTTGGCTGGAGGTAGATCTTTGAAGGCTTCTTGAGGAGGAGGTCATGGTGGATGTGGTGCTTGACCACGAGTCATAAGGTAAAGGCCCAAGGCTGAAGAGGTGGCTCATAAGGAGCCTGAGACCCCTCATCCGGAGGGTGGTGATAAGAGTGCCAATTTGAGGGCCTCGGTGAAGGAGGCTTTGGTGGAGGTTCACCAGGTCATGCAGACAATCTTACCGTCTGTGGCGACTGAGATAATTAAGGCTGTGAGGGAAGGAGAAAGGAAGGAGAGGATTAGGTCCTCGGGAAGGGGAGAGCAACCGGAGACTGAGACGGTTGTCCCTACTAACGAGGAGGAGGAATAAGAACCTGTGCCTGAGGCAGCACGAGGCTGTAATTATAGGGCATTCCAAAGATGCAAGCCCCCTACCTTTGATGGTAATGGCACTGCTGCTGCTGCTCACCGATGGGTGAGGGAGATGGAGGTCGTCCTTGAAATCAGCGAGTGTCGGGAAGACCAGAAGGTGAAGTTTGCCACTTATTCGTTTGTGGCTCAGCTTTGTGCTGGTGGGACAATATTGTCCAAGCTGAAGGTAGTAGGGTGATTGGAAGAATAAGGTGGAGTGAGTTGAAGTAGTTGGTGATCGAGGAATTTTGTCCTCACAGGGAACTTGACAAGGTTGAAAGGGAGTTCTAGCAGTTGGAAGCAGGAACCATGACACACCAACAGTACACCACCAAATTCAATGAGATGGCACGACTGGTGCCAGATCAGGTGACGCCCCTGTCACGGAAGATCAAAAGATACATTCAGGGCTTGCCGGCGGATATCCGCAGGCACATGATCGCCGCCCGACCGAGTACGTTTAGGTCAGTGGTTGATTTGGCTGGAAGATTGTATGATAAGAGGGAGGTGATGGTGGTTAAGGGGAAGAAGACTGGTGGTGATGACCGGAACAAGAACAGGAAATGGTTTGGGCGTGGCGACTTTACCCCAAATAACAAGAAACCGAGGGTGGATGATCAACGGGTGATTGCAACAAGCTCGGGAATGAAGAAGCGTGGTAAGTGTGGGAAGGAGCACGCTGGTGAGTATGGGTTGGGGCTAAATGTTTGTTTCAAGTGCAGGAAGCCCGGCCACATCTCTAGAGATTGCATAGTAGCGAGGTGCTACAACTGTGGTGAAGTAGGCCACCTGAGTAGGGAGTGCAAGAAGCCGAGGGCAGAGAGTTCCGGAGCAGGGAGGAAGACCGGAACTGAGGGGCAAAGGGCAAGCGCAAGGGCATTTATAATGACCAGGGAGGAGGCTAGGACGGGCCCTGATGTTGTGTCAGGTACGTTTCTAGTAAACCAAACTCTTGCTTCTATGTTATTTGATTCTGGTGCTAGTAGGAGTTTTATTTCTGTTGCCTTCTGTGCTAGTTTGCCTATTAGTAGTAGATTATCGATGAGCCCTTTGATGTAGAAACTACCATAGGTAAGTCTACCAGGATTTCTGACTTAATTGATGGTTGTGATATAGAACAATAAGGTCATAAGTTTCTTGTTAGACTGTTTGTGATGACCTTAGGCGGGTTTGATGAAGTCCTAGGAATGGATTGTTTAGCGGACTACGAGGCGAACATTGTGTGTCGCAAGAAGATGATTAGACTAACAGCACCTGACGAGAGTTCGGTGACGATATACGGTGATCGAGTTACGACGATTCCGAAGGTGATTTCGATGGCGGTGGAGGGAAAGTGCATGAGGCGTGGATATGGTGCCTATTTGGCCTACGTGAAGGATGCGAACACGTCAACACCACAATTGTCTGATGTACCGGTGGTGTGTGACTTTCCCGATGTGTTCCCAGAGGATTTATCAGGTGTGCCACCAGATCGGGAAATCGAATTTCAGATTGACTTGGTACCAGGTGCTCCGCCTGTAGCTAAGGCGCAGTATCGTTTGGCTCCCTTAGAGACGAAGGAATTGATGGAGCAACTGCAGCAGTTGCTCAATAAGGGGTTCATTAGACCGAGTATCTCTCCTTGGGGTGTTTCGGTCTTATTCGTGAAGAAAAAGGACGGTAGTATGAGGATTTGTATTGACTACCGTGAATTAAACAAGTTGACGGTGAAGAATCGGTATCCATTACCGAGGATTGATGACTTGTTTGATCAGCTTCAAGATGCCAGTTGGTTTTTGAGGATAGACCTTCGATCTGGCTACCATTAGTTGAAGGTGAAAGAGCGGGATATTCCTAAAACACCTTTTCGAACGCGTTATGGACACTATGAGTTTCTCGTTATGTCTTTCGGTTTAACTAACGTGCCAGCTGCTTTTATGGATTTGATGAATCGAGTGTGTTGGCCGATGTTAGATAAGTCAGTGATCGTGTTTATTTGATGATATCCTGATTTATTCTAAGAGCGAGGAAGAACATGCCGGCCACATACGCGAGGTATTGGAGACACTTAGGAGAGAGAAATTGTATGATAAATTCTCCAAGTGTGCTTTTTGGTTGCGTGAGGTGCAATTTCTGGGTCACGTGGTAAATGTTGAGGGATCATGGTGGACCCGGAAAAGGTTGAGGCCATGATGCAATGGAAGTCTCCAAAGACGCCATCCAAGATTCATAGCTTCTTAGGATTGGCGGGCTACTACAGGAGATTTATTCAAGATTTTTCCAAGATAGCCTCACCTTTGACCAAATTGACTCGCAAGGATGTGAAGTTCGTGTGGGGTCAAGAACAGGAGAATGCATTCAAGGATTTAAAGGCGAGATTAACTCAAGCTCCTGTCTTGACATTACCTGAAGGGAGCGAGGACTTAGTGGTATATTCGGATGCATCTTATTCGGGACTAGGTTGCGTGTTAATGCAACATGGAAGGGTGATAGCCTACGCATCCCGACAGTTGAAAACCCACAAAGTCAACTACCCTACACATGATTTGGAGTTAGCGGCCATGGTTTTCGCGTTGAAGATTTGGAGGCACTACTTATACGGGACGAAGTGCACCATCTTCACTGACCACAAGAGCTAGAAGTACTTCTTCAAGCAGAAAGATTTGAACGTGAGCCAGAGGCGATGGTTGGAGCTCATAAAGGATTATGACTGCGAGATCCACTACCATCCGGGCAATGCTAACGTGATGGCGGATGCCCTTATTTGAAAGGAAACACCCGAGCTGATTCGAGTGAAGGCTTATCAGTTGATTATGACCTCAGACGTGGTGATGTAGGTCAAAGCGTTTCAAGACGAGGCTTTGAAAGAAGATCGTCTTAACTCTGAAAGGATGAAAGGTCTAGTCGGGGAACTTGGTGAAAACACTCTTGGTGTTAGAACTCGATGCGGACGAATGTGGATTCCTCGTTATGGGGACTTACGTGGAAAGATCATGGTTGAGGCACATAAGACTCGATACTCCATTCATCCCGGTGCTACCAAGATGTACCATGCTATGAAGAAGGATTATTGGTGGCCGGGTATGAAGCGTGATGTAGTGGAATACGTGAGTAAGTGCCTTACTTGTTTGCAAGTAAAGGCGGAGCATCAGAAGTCGTACGGGAAAATCCAACCTTTGGATATACCCAAGTAGAAGTAGGAGCATATCACCATGGATTTTATTATGAAGTTACCACGTACCCCGAGAGGGTATGATGCTATATGGGTGATAGTTGATCGTTTGATGAAGAGTGCTCACTTCCTACCGATCCGAGAGACGTATTCCTCCGAGAGATTATTGGATGTATTCATCAAGGAGATCGTAGCTTGTCATGGCATGCTGATGTCTATTGTATCTGATTGTGACACTCGGTTTACATCCAAGTTTTAGAAGAGATTCCACGACGCGATAGGGACGAGGCTACACATCAGCATGACTTATCATCCTTAGATGGACGGTCAGTCTGAGAGGACGATCCAGACACTCGAGGACATGCTTCGAGCGTGCGTGATCGATTTTGGAGGAAGTTGGGATGATCATTTACCGTTAGCAGAATTCTGGTACAACAACAGTTATCATGTTAGCATTGGCATGCCACCATACGAGATGCTATATGGTAGGAGATGTAGGAAACCTGTTTGTTAGGGTGATATTGGTCAGAAGGAGTTGGGAAGTATTGAGGTGATTGAAGCTATGATTGAGAAGCTCGAAAAGATTAAAGCCTTTATGAAGGCAGCTAAGTATAGA
Source organism: Flaveria floridana (assembly GCA_018326465.1). Taxonomy (NCBI): domain Eukaryota; kingdom Viridiplantae; phylum Streptophyta; class Magnoliopsida; order Asterales; family Asteraceae; genus Flaveria; species Flaveria floridana. The sequence continues at coordinate 5,940 of BJCO01822390.1, read as the reverse complement.
CAGAAGTCGTATGCTGATAAGAGACGTAGACCGATTGAGTTCCAGGTGGGTAATAGGGTTATGTTGAAAGTCTCACCTTGGAAAGGCATAATTTGGTTTAGGAAGCGGGGCAAGTTGAGCCCAAGATATATAGGACATTTCCGAATCATTGCTCGAGTAGGGGATGTGGCATATAGGTTAGAACTACCCGACGAGTTAAGTGGAATTCACCCGACATTCCATGTTGCGGAAGTGTTTAGCTAATAAGGACATGGTTGTACCACTGGAGAACATTGAAGTTGATGAACGGCTCAACTATGTGGAGCAACCAGTGGCGATCATTGATCGTAAAGAGAAAAGGTTAAGTAATAAGGTGGTTCCTCGGTGCGAGTACAGTGAAAACATAGAAAGGGATCTGAGTACACGTGGGAGACTGAGGAAGATATGAGACGGCGTTACCCACATCTGTTCGAGGAATGACAGGTTTCGGGGACGAAACCTATATAAGGGGGTGGACTTGTAACATCCAGATTTTTAAAGGAAATGAAGAATAAAAGGAGGAAATTCAATTTAACCCAAGTTGAGGGGTTAAATATGTCAAAAGTACAAAATTTATAATAATTTTGTACAAAAGGTGGCATGGCCACCCATAATCCTCTGCACATTTCATTTCTTTCATTTTTAGAGAGAAAAGGAGCAGAGAGTTCGGGTTTCTAGAGAGAAGAAGAAGAATTCGAATTCAAGGTAAGAATTCATTGTTCTAAGTGTTCTTGTTGGGTTTTATCCTCGGTTGTATGTTTATTCATGATTGTATGTTCGGGTTGTGTGTATTGGTGGGTTTTTAGGTGATTGAACTTCTTTTTGCATTCGGGTTTGAAGAAGTCTTGCCTGAAAGTTGTTAAAGGTGAGTTCTAGAACCCCCTTTTTACACGTTTTAACCGATTTTAGGGCTGGAAATACATGTATGTATGTTTTTATAAAAATGGGTATGTTGCCCGTAGGTATGTGTATATGAATGTGGGTGGGTGTATGTTTGGGTATGATTTATGGTTAAGTTCATGTTTGTATACATGTTAGATGCTTAGAATGAAAGAACTAAGCTTAGAACATGTTGAAATGATGAATTTGGGGACTGATTATGATGTTAGTTAAAGGTAGTTGTCCATGTGTCTAACCGCCAAAATGTTTAAGTGTGCCCAAACGCCCAAAGTTCATGCGCCTAAATAGTGACCGAACGTCTAAGTGCCCATGCGCCTAAGTCGGGCCCATGCTCCTGAATAGTGTCCATGCGCCCATAAGGCCCATGCGCCTAAGTGCTAATGATTAAGTGTAAGCTCATACGCCTACATAGTGGTAAAACGCCCTAAACAGGGCTGGAACGCCCAAATAGTTCTTATGCGCCCAAACACTTGGAAAATTTTCTAGATTTTTAGGAAACCTAGAATTTTAGGGTTTGACTCTAGTTTGACCCATAGGCTATGTTTATCCATTTTAAGAATGGTTATGTGATGGTCTATGATTAAAGTATGTATGGTTGATGTATGATATGTATATATGTATAACATGTTATCTTTTAATGATGTTCAAACGTATTTATATTATATTATAAAATACGTTAAATATTATTTTATTACTTTACGTAGTATGACAAATGTATGAAAGAACGTAAAAAATAAGTAACGAAGTGAAAGATAACAAAGATGAGAAGTAAAACGTAATGAATGAAAGAATGGCTTGCAAGCAAATAGAAAGGAGGTGCACAACCACATTGTCGTTAGCTCAACTATGTGCGGTTTTAATAACCCGAAGGATCCATGCAAGGTCAATCATTAAGATTGACAAGACCTTTGTGGTATGCCGTAGGTGACTGGGTCAGCTTCGTGCATAATGTTCGTGAGTTAATTACCACAGGCCCAGCATCAGCTTCGTGCACAATGATCGGGGTATTGCCAATTGGTCTGAATGAAAGGGAGAGATGACTTGCCCTAGGTGACTGGGTCAGCTTCGTGCACAATGTTTGTGATTTAATTACCACAGGCCCAGCATCAGCTTTTTGCACAATGTTCGGGGTATTGTTCATCGATCCGTATGAAAGTAAAAGAATGACGTAACGTATGAAAAGAAATTAAGAAAATAAAAGAATGATGTAAGGTATGATACGAAAGTATGAGAATGAAAGTAAGAGATAGCGTAAAGTACGAAACGAAAGAATGTATACGAAAGAGAATGTTAATAAAGAGCATGAAATGAAAGTATGTATATGAAAGCAAATGCTAACAAAAAAGAATGAAATGAAAGTATGAAAGAACGAAATAAACAATGAACATTGTTTGAATGTACGTATGATATGAGATCATATACAAAAGTAAAAGTATGTAATAGAAAGGTATATTTTGTAAGTAAATCACACAAGGTATTTTGATACGTATAAAACTAGAACTCACTCAGCAATGCTGACTTTTATGTATTTTACAGTTGGCAGGTAAGAGTTGCTGAGGATGGCACGGGGCAGCTACTTGGCATTTTTGGGATAGCATCCATTTGTATAACAATGAATTTTTATGATGTAATGCAAATTATGATATTTTGTAAACTACATTGTATTACTTTACAAAAGTTGTCATTAACATATGAAATGGTTTTGAGTTTGTAAGGCCCCGATCCCGGGAACCCTACAGTCGGTCTTTTATTGCATATATTTTAAATAAACAATGCGTATAACATATAATCATAACTTTAGAATTGAGCATTTGCAGCGGAAACATTAAACCATAAACTTTTACTATGAATACTTTTGCCATTTAATACAACGTAGTTCATTTACAAAACATCTAATGTTGCATTACATTACAAAAGCGCTATTACAAGCTTTCTTTACATTTCCTAACTTTACTATGATTGCTGTGGAAACATATGAA
>BJCO01822387.1:4422-15286 GCA_018326465.1 Flaveria floridana | reverse complement strand
CCAACCGCCGACCGCCGCCTACCACCCCGCCCACCGCCAACCGACTGTGACGCCCCCGATTGTCGACGGTGACGACGGCGGCGGTCAGTGGTATGTAGCGGCGATGATCGGTGGTCATTGAGGTGGTGGCGGTTTGCAACGGGTGATAAATTTCAATTCCTTTATAATGTATTGGCACTGGAAATGCATTTGGAATTTAAATTCCCTTTATAGATTTCAATTACTTTGAATTCCAAATCATTTGGAAAATATTGAATTCCAAATGCAATTCCTTTGAATTACAATTCAAATTCCAATTCCAATTCTAATTCCAACAAATTCCGCGAACCAAACGCCCCCTAAGCTTTAATATGGTTTGAAGAGATGTAGCATGCACACTCGTACAAACGAACTAGTTACAACATTTAAGGTGGTGTAAGACGTTTCATTTCTAGTGTCAAACATTTCAAGCACGCGTTTTTAAACCAAAAGTAGACAAATTTCATGCAATTCATAAAAAGAAGGCCAAGAGTGGTATCTACGAGGATTGAACCTTAAACCAATTATTTCATTAGTAACAAGTTCAAACTGCGATAGAACAAGAAAAAAATTCACATGATTTATGAACATTAGAGAATAGAGATGATCAGATTAGCAAACACGTTGAAAATCGACTGTATCAAACGGGCTTATTAGTCAAATTGGGTAATTAAATATATATTTACTCAGATAGATCTAGACATAGCCCAAATGAGCTCACGGATAAGGCTGCAAATGAACCGAGTGAATACGAACGAGATCTTATTCGTGTTTGTTTATTAAAAAAATATCTCGTTCCTGAACTTTTCACGGACACTTACTGAATGAGATTTGTTGTTCGTGTTCCTTCAAAAAGAAAATAAATATGCTCATGAACTGTTCATGAACATAATTGAACGCAAACGAAGACAAGTGAACGCACTCAAATATTTATGAACATTAATAAGCATAAATAAAATTTCGTAAAACAAATAAATACAAACCATCATATATTGATTTTATAATTAAAATCACAAACATTATCTAATATTCATCAAAGATAAATAAGTACTTAATATAATTATCTCAATTTAAATGAATGAACACAAACAAACATTAACGAACATATTATCGAATATTTACGAACATAAATGAACGAACACAAGCTCTGTTCATGTTCGTTCGTTTAAATTAACGAATAGAGTTTTCTTGCTAATGTTCGTTTATTTATTAAACGAATGAAGATAAACGAACTTACCATCGAACGGTTCACGAACTGTTTATTTAACGTTCAGTTTGATTACAGTCAAAATTTTAATGATAATTTTGGATGGATGCATTCATGATTCATAAATCTAAGATTTTTGTTACTCTTAAAGAGGTACTTAGTGGACCTTAATTAGCCCAAAAGCAATTAAAAGCTGATATTAGCCCAATTAAGTATAGGTTTTACTAAAGTCCAAGTCAATATATTAGATGAAAGCCCAATTCAAAATTTGTTTCTATCCTAATCAAGGTCGTCATAAGCACCTAACGTTACAATCCTACATGAGATTATGAGAATAAAGCATTTAAGCAACTATTTCTGTTTCATTTTTCTAGTTTAACATAATGATATTGCTAATCATACGATGGAGAAAAAAAATATACGGTTCCAATGAGCAATGAACCCCTCTATAGGTTTGTAAATGAACCGAACGAACAGTAATGACCCCTATAGGTTTGTAAATGAACCGAACGAATACGAACATCAGCATGTTCGTGTTTGTTCATTTAACTTTTACCAAACATGAAAACGAACACATTATCGAGCACTTTTTTTTGTTCATGTTCGTTCATTAAGAAAATAAAAATGTTCAAGTTCGTTCATGTTTATTCGTTAAAAAGCTAAATGAACAGTTCCAGAACATAAATGAACACAAATGAACAATAATAAACGAACATAAATGAACCATAATAAACAAACAAAACTGAACAAGAAAAAACCTTAAATGATCATCGTGGAATTTTTAGGTGTATTAGTGGAAATTCAAATCTCACTAAACTTATAGGCTTCTAGTATAACTTAATACACTTATGTTTCAAATGCTAACACATAATATCATTTTATTAATATATATAAATAGACGAACATAAATGAACGAACATAAACAAACGTAAATGAATGAACATATATGAATGAACATAAACGAACGTTCATGAAAGTAAACAAACGAACAAAGCATGTGTTCATGTTTGTTCATTTAATTAAACGAACACGAATTTTTTGTTCATGTTCGTTCATTTCCTAAATAAATTAACATAAACGAACTTCCCGCTGAACAGTTCATGAACAGTTCATGAACGTTCGGTTCATTTACAGGCCTAAACCCCTACATTATAATCGTAGTATACTAGTATAGGTCAGAAGGTTGGGTCCATTGGGCTCCAAACTTTTCTCCCCTTTTAGAAAGGAGTGTGATCTCATCCATACCTCTTTCTCGAGATCTCTAACTCTCTCTATGCACGTCTATACGATTTACATACATACATATATAAATGTACATGATACGTATGCGATACTACCTTGGTTGTCGGAGTGTTTGCGAGACTTCACACTTGAACATTCTTACGAGTTGTTCATACGGATTAGAACTCCCTCTACGTACATCTCTAATACTATCTATATACATGCATATACTCACTACATATATCAACACTGCGTTTGTTTACAACCCTATTTCATTGTTATCTTTTCTAAAGTATAATATCTACTTTAGTTGAATACAAAAATTACCTTCAAATGTTATCGAATATATATCTTGAGTAAAAAGTGATGTACTCACTAATAACAAAATGTTTATAGTTTCAAATCCTATAAAGTGTACTAATGATTTTACAAAAAAAATATTTATAGTTTAAACCACCATATGAGAGGTATCAAATGAAAACAATTTTTATAATTGAAAATCGTGAAACCATCACTACGCAATCACATAATTTATAATTAATTTAACTTTTTAATTGTTTAAATAATATTTGAGTAAAATTGAATCTTATTTTTTGAGGTCATTGTATATTATTTAGTTTAAACTCCAAGGAACGACAATGATGACGAAACGACTTACGTATACGTAACTTGTATGAGTTACATGTGCGTAACTCTTATTCACATTTGGTAACACGCACATACATATACATAACCTCTACATATACGTAACTCTGAGTTGTATACTTTGTAAGATGTTGTCACATCCGTAAATTTTTAATATTCATTTATTTGTTAAGATTGGTACTTAGTCGCATAACTCGCTTGCGAATAAACTTCAGTTGCACCCCTTACGTGCGTATGAGCCTCAATCGCATGAATCACAGGTGTATGAGCCTCAATCGCACGAATCACGGGCGTATGAGCCTCAATCGCACGAATCATAAGCGTATGGCTCAAGTCGCATGGTCTACAATCGTGCGACTGAAGCTCAGTCGCATGAGGCGGTTGATAATAATAATATATATATAATATGTATATGTATGTGTGCAAAGAGATCAGGTTGCGCACACGCATACCAACACACATACTTCACACATACTTCTACCCGTACACCCGAACCAACAATTAATCGACGATTCCGGCTCCGTTTCGATAAGTTTCGCTTAGCACGGATCGATCCTTGAATGCATTAAGCTGTGTATGTGGTTGAAATTGATCCAAAAACATGTTTAAATCTAAGTTTTGATTCAATCTTTTGTTAAGTTGAAAACCGAGAATTTGGATCCGAGTTTTTATGAAGTTTTAATAAAATAAGGACCCGAAGCTGTTGTAAACGATGTGTACATGTTCTGTTTTGAATACGGCATGATCTGAATGGTTAAAACTTGAGTTTTTGGATCAAAAACATCAAGAACACATCTGCTGATCCATTGCAGGCGAATGAGCCAGTCGCATGACCCATTCGTGCGAATGAGCCAGTCGCATGGCTCAATCGTGCGACTGAAGCTCAGTCGCATGAGCCAATCGCACGAATGAAGGTCATTTGCATGAACTCTTGTTAGAGCTCATTCACACCTCTGTCGTATGGTTCATTCGTACGATTAAGCTCAATCGCATGTTCAGTCGTACGAATGAGTCCATTCGTATAGCCTCAGTCGCATGAAGTGATCTGTTAGGAATTGATTTGACTAAGTTAGGGTTTATTACTTTAGATTTGAACTGAAGGAAAGAGTTTTAACTATCCTAGTATATTTGGATTAGTGGACATTTGCTGAAGACATTAAGGTGAGTTCTAAATGCCACTTTTAATGTGTTAATGTTGTTTTGACAAAGTCGGGCACTGGCATGCGTATAAATAAATAAAAATGTGGTTAAGAGTTGAAATTTGTCAATTGTGATGGTTGGCGAGGTGGAGTTTTGACCCACCAATTACAGATGGAGTTTTGACCCATCAACGCCAGGTGGAGTTTTGACCCACCAATTACAGATGGAGTTTTTGACCCATCAACGCGAGGTGGAGTTTTGACCCACCAATTAAATTGATAAAAAATCCATAACTACCTTACGGGTATTCGATATGCATATCGTATAGGTTTGTCCTTGGATTGAACACTAGGACAAACAAATGGACCAATTGATATTTTGTGAAAGATATGATTTGGAATAGTTGATAAATTTATTGTTGAAATGTGATGTATGCTAGAACTCACCAGTTTATCTGACTTAGTGTTTTAAATTTTATGCATGCCAGCTGATAATAGAGATGTTCGTGGAAGTGTCACACGGGGTTAAAAATCCGGCTCTGGCGTATGATACTGGCAATGGTGTTGGGTTTTGGGAGTTATATGAAGTTTGATAAAACTTTTAATATGTCGGTTAATGTATTGTAATAATTCTGGTTGTATAAACAGTTTTAATATAAAATATATGTATATGCAATTCCATTGTGTTTAGAATCTCTGAATTATATATTATTTTTTTATATAACCCAACTCGTATCACCCTCTCTATTATATTATATAGAATTGGGGGTGTTACACATGTACTTACATATATGTAATCCTTGATTTTTATGGTTTTTATTTATAACATGATTTTCAAAGGATCCCCCTAACCATCGTATTCTCTTAAAAAAATTTTATTTTCAAATAAGGTTATGTTATTGATACACTTAACTTATTTTTATTATCTCTATCCCTCTTGTACATATAGATGCATAAAAAAGACCATCAATAAAATGTCTCAATAACAAAAATGATTGTTTTTATAATCTATTTTTTTAAATATCAAAATGAAAAGTAATAATAAATAATCAAATATCATGTTTACCATTGCACATGAACTTTTGTAGGTCTCGTAGCGCCTCCATCTCCCCCTCTCTTTCTCTCTACATGGAGCAAGGTTTCCAATCGATGCTTCTCACCGGAAAATATGGAGTCGGTGATGGTAATTTTCCATCACTACCACCTTCCGACCACACTTATATCAATACAGAAATGACTTCTGTGACACAAATTTACGAGAAATCCGTGCTGTTTCCGTCGCTGAACTATCCGTACCATTCTTCTTCATCGGATGATGCATTTAACGGAATAAATATTAATCAGAGTGCCAAGACATGTGAGATTTCAAACGAATACACCAAATGGAGGTGCATCCAGACGGAGGAGAAGCTCAAAAGGATGAAAACTGAACCTTCATCGGAGTCATTCATCTGTATTAATCCCACGGTTGCGTTGTTCAATCAGTTGCCGGAGATCCGATCAATGGAACAAGTGAATCCAGAGGAGAGGCGTATGAAACAGAAGTATTCTCCGGTGGAAACTACCGCTTATCGGCAGGTGATGCTCGAATCGGCGGTAATGAACTTTCAAATGACAACGAACGGCTTTACTCCGGCGTCGTTACAATCACTCCGGCCTCCGTTTCCTCCTTCGTTGAGGTTGTCCAATAGCGAGAAGACGCGTCGCCGGCGACGGCACACCTCCGGCGATAAGACACGGTCGTTACAGAAGCTGCTTCCAGTGGAGAAGAAGATGAATATCGCGACGATCTACGAAGAAGCTTACAACTACATCCAATTTCTGAAAGCACAAATCAGTGTTCTCGAATCCATGCCTGTGTCATCTTCCTCATCGTCCGATTTCAGATCTGAAAACCCTAGGTATGGTAACCTGTACGGCGGATTGGGGAAATTGAACAGACAACAACTGTTGGAGCTTCTGATTAACTCTCCTGCAGCTCAGTCGATTCTGTATTCGAAAGGATGCTGCATTTACTCACTCGAGCAGCTGATGTTCAAGGATATCGCCGAGAAGAGTTTCTTCTTCTCCGATCATTGACTTTTCTCTTAGAATCACTCATTTTGAAGGTAATTTTCACTAATTAACTACTTAAATCTCAGGTTAATTTTTATCAATTTCTTCATCATTTTAGCTTCCGATTGAATCAATTTTTAACTATTCATCTTTCTTCTAGTGACAGATCCCATTGTGTGTAGAGTTTTCCGGCGACGGCAGCACCGGAGATAATATAGGTAAGAGAGTACGTTAACCTACAAGCAATAGATCAGATTAGCATAGTTTAGTTCTTTTGGGACGTAAATCATTATATTAGTTTATTAAGATTGGACTTTTGTGTAGTTCCGATCACGTAAGTAGATCAAATTACAAGTGCAGCATTTCATGATGCAATAAAATCTCATATATTAACAAATTTGCAGTGATTATCACCTCATGGTACCATAAAGGACAGATAATTTTATATCATGATGAGAGTATAATCTTAAAAGTTTGTGTGAAAAGTATACAATGTTTATCTAGACGTATAGCTTAACTAAAAAGAATGGTACGTTAAACTGCCCCATCTCACACATTTGGTTGGCTTGTCCTTTTTAAAAAAGGAAAAAAACTGTAATAAACTAAGTTATGTTCACTATATGGGAGTATGTTTAGTCACTCTAAAAAATTTTTGATATCTATAATGTAAGTGAGATTTTTTTTAACCGTCGCATCAAGTCGATAAAAACAGTAGTTTAATATTTTTGAAACTAAAGTAGAAATGGTGTTATTACATGAACTTATAGATCGATTATCCAATGATGTATACACGAACCAATGCAATTGACTGATGAATACACTTATGCACGGCTAAATATATTATATGAACGGTGTGATATTTACGTAATTAACATAAAAACACGTATTAATTAGTTAAATACAAGTGTTGGTGAATACAATATCATAAAACAACTTAATAAGTCTATCCATGCATCACTTGTAAATAAAATTGTATATGTATATAGTCAGTAACGAGTACACCATAACATGTTTTTACCTTGGTTACAAAAATATGACCATATAAATTTATAAGCAAAACTGTAGCATATCACAAAAAGTAGGATAATTTTTATTTAAAAGTGATTTTTAAAATAATAGTGCATTTCAACCCAGATTTGTGTTTAAATTAAACTTGGGTATTGCATAATTGTGAAAGGAAAAACATAAACCCTAAAAAAGTATAGTGGTTACCATTCGAACACTAGTCATATATGTTGTGAGTGCTGCCTAGACTTTGTCTACACATTTGGAATACTCCGATTAAAGCATAAAGGTCATGATAAAAAATGAATGCCGTCTTTTGATATTAATAATAGAGGTTTAAAAAAAAACAGTTGCTATACATGAACCAATTTTGAACCCGAACATAGTATGATTCGAAACCTAGTTTGGGAGGAATGGTAACATTGATATGATCTGCTTGTAGTGAGTTAGTAAAACAATAAAACCCAAACTTTACCCCGGTCACCACCCCCCCTCCCAAAAAAAAAAAAAAAAAAAAAAATCTGATTCCACCCTCGAACCTGTTTTACCACAAAACAGTTTTGACTTCTCTAAACCAAACCTGAAACTGGTTTGTATTAAAATATAAAGTGCACTTTTATTGATAAATTGACTGATACATACCTCATTGGCTTGTTTTACGCTTTGCCTAATAAAAGATTAAATCATAGGATGAAATCATAAATACATGTAGATATGTTTGAATGTTTAATGTGTTACCATGTTAAAAATAATAATTACCATGACCTAACACTGATTTTTATAAATAAGGTTAATATGATTTGTTTTATAATCATAAATTCTTATAGTTATATGTTATCATAACAAAACCTGATTGGTTTATAAATATTAGCCTCTCTAATTATATATCTACTTAAAAACGCGATAGTGTTCAAATGTTTAATCGTCTGAAGTAAATCTTGTTTTCTTTTTAATACTGTTTGATATAACTCTCAATACTCAAATGAGACTTTCTGAGATGAAATATCAACCATTTATACTGATTTTGACCCATTCATAAACACTTTAACAAAAACTCACCATTATTAAAAAAAAAAAACAACCTTGAGTCAGAAACTCAAGTTTAAACATGAAAAATTAAAAATTAGAAACTCAAACCATCATTCACATGATATTGTGTTGAAATAAATCTAGTTGATGGTTAAAAGTTAAGGAGTTATGTAAGAAATATAAAATGTTGAGGGGGTAACATGAAAATTACGGTGAGAAAGGAAGAAAGCGTGGAGCGGATTCCGTACAAAAAGTAGGATAACACCTGTACCCTTCACTGCTCTGTCATCAGTATTTTACTTCCACCCTGTCCCCCTTCAATTGATAATATTGTTTCTTTTTATTCCTTATCTTCACGGAAATAGCATAAATAAAAAGAAGTGTGTTGTAATTAAACATAAATATTTACTTGTATGTCTACAAAGTAATGGAATTTTAAGAAATAGGTGGAGTTGAAGAGTAAAAAGAACTGTTCTAGAAAAAGTAGTTTGATGGGAACACTCTACACAACAAAAGCGAATCATATAAGAAATTGGTCATGAACCGAACACCTCATAATAAGAAATCTACCACATGATAATTAAGATATTTATTTATTAGTATTTTTCTTTTTCTTTTTTTTTGCATGAAAACATCAACAAAAGACCAATAAAACTTGTTAAAAAACTAAACACCGTTTCACCACATGATATCATATAACAATAACAGTGTATAATAAAACTACAAAAAAGCATATAATTTAACCAAACAATAAAAAAGAATCCCACTATATATAAGAAACCATATCACAGGATACAAGCAGAACAAAAATAACAAAAACTTATACACCATCGTCTCATTTACACATTATAATCATTTGGTGTGTTACAATCTTTACATAAATTTTCCAACTTCAACTATCTAAAGTTTGTTCTCATCTCTTTTTTTGTTTCGCAACTATGAGTGGGATATTTGCTCACTTTTATAATATCTTCCACTTAGTTTGTTACGTACTTTTCGTACCAAAACTTTACCACATTAATTTTGCAATGCGTAACGAATAATTTGATTACCTTTTTTTTACAGCAGAGGACTCCGAACCTGACGATCTATGACGACTGTTTACCCTGGACCTAGTCGCAAGTCATAACCCCAAGATACGCGGGAACTGGATTGGATCCGTAAACCCTTGCCCCCTATCAAGATCGAACCGGGATGAAAACACGAGCCAAACCCTCACCTGGATGCTGCAGAAGTTAAATGGGGAGGGTGAGATTTAAACCTGAGTCACTTAGTACACCATATCAACCCTTTAATCACTCCACTACTTACATCATTGACGAATAATTTGATTACCTAGCATATTGTAAATGTACAGATAAATAAACTTCAAAGAAAAATAAAAAAGAGAGTATAAAAAGGTGTCTCCATGGTGCACAAAAGTTGATACAAAAACTGGTTGTACGTTTTGTAACTGCCACTAGATGTTAACGTAGCTGTTTGTTGTACCACGCCGACAAACTCCCGCCGCATGTGCTAACTACTCACAGTGATCTCCTACCGTCCGATCATAATCCGACGGACTCAACTGAAAGTTGCCGATTATAATACAAACGTCTGCTTTTATTCAGGTCACCTGCGAGAGAAAGACGACAAATAACAGACAAAGTGCAAAGCACCGATATTTGCCAGTTGTCGGTTAACAGATCCCGCCAATCACCGGTTGCCGCATCACATGTTTCGAAGAAGATACCAACGGTGTGGATCCATCCGCTCTTCCACGTCTACATTCCTCTTGTAACAAATTTACAAACGTTATATATACTTTGGGTTCCGTTATTAATGTAATTTTCTTTTGAATTAAATTAACTCAACATGACATAAGTTGATCGTATCAAGTGTATTGGTAGTCGTTCCAAGGGGGGAAGGGAATTGAAGTGTGAAAAAAAAAAAAACCCGATCCGCATGTGTAATCGGAAAAAATTTGAATCGAATTATGAATTTTGTTTAGACGAACATGTTCTCAGACACAGTGGACGTTAATCTCAACATGCTTGGTATCTGATGTTGTACTAAAGGCGGATCCTAGATTGATAAACAACATATGCATTATAACAATACACAATAGTGTCTCGTTTAAGAGGAACGTAAAGCTCAAGTAAAATATCACGTAACAAATAAGTTTTTTGTTATGCACAGTTTTCTGTTTAGAAGACCAGAAAATCAAGTTGTTGACTAGATAAACACAATATCTTGAAGTGAAACCTCTTGAATCGGAGCACTCTCCATTCACCATCGAAGCAGCTGCGACGTAATGAGTGGAGAAGGGTGCGAGGCCCAAACCATAATCTATAGTGCTTTGAACATAACAAAGACATTTTTTCATGAATTTATACAAAAAATTTAACGTCTGTTAATGTTAATATATTAACTCGTTTCAAATTAAAAACATAATACCTCGACCTATAATAATAATAATAATAATAATAATAATAGTAATAATAGTAATAATAATAATAATAATAATAGTAATAATAATAATAGTAATAATAATAATAGTAATAAT
>BJCO01822362.1:946-21107 GCA_018326465.1 Flaveria floridana | reverse complement strand
TTTAAACCACCAATTTCTACACCCATCATGTGGGTGACGATTTTACACCTCAAGAACATCAAATAACACTTACTTGTTGCTCTTGATGAGATGAAGAATGATTTCTAGAGTTCAATTTCGGATCTTGCACTTGAATCATCAACAAATTTGAGCATGAGATGCCAAAACTCTTCTTCTCCTCTTCTCTTGAGTGAAGAACGGGAATGAGCAGACAAATGCTCATCAAGATGTATGGCAAGCCATACATATTCAAGATTAAGTTTCATCAATTGGCAAGATCCACCCCTCTAGTATCATTTTTCATGTTTCCACCACTATTAACTAACTAGTAAATCTTCTAGTTAAGTCTTAAATATTTACAATATTTTAACACATAATACATTAATTGTATTTTAATTACATAATACGAAATTCGGGTCGTTACACCATGTAATACACGGGTTGAAAATATAAAAACAATATAATTCATAAATGTATAAATATTTCATATGATTAAGTTACGTATTACTATAACAATAAAAGATAAAAAATATATTTATAAATTATAAATATTCAAATACTTTTTTAAATAATATAATATATAATTGACTCATTTAAAATTATAACCCGTTGTGTTAAAATCATAATAATCTAAAATAAATAAATATATTAATAAATATTTTTTTCTTTTTAGTTTTTTTATTGAATCTTATTTAGCTATAAAATAATGTATAGTTTAAAACAATATTATTACACAAATAAGTTGATAATATAAAAAATTAACTTTAAAACAAAATAAATTATTACTATTAATTGAGTTTCTTAAAATAAAAAACTTGACTAAAATAATATATTAGTTTAGGCGGGAAATTTTTTTGAGGAGTAACATGAGAATGCTATGTGGCATCCTAGTTACTCTTTTATTATATAGTATAGATATAGATATATTGTATGCGTATGTGTAAATGTATATTTTGGTGGTGTTTGGACAAATAGGTGTTTAGTGCCATTCTTGATTGTCTAATAAAATATTCTCACGGCCTCTTTGTGATTGAGACCTTCCAAACAAGACACTATAATAAGCCATATAATTTATCGATCTCTTTTGACTTTTTTTTCAAAAATTAGAAGTTATAAAATGAGGTATTGTGTATTCTAATAGGATGTCTTACTAAATCTCACAAAGGATAACATTTAGTATCCAGTTTACTTCTCTAAAAAACAATTTCTTATCTTTTGTCGGTTTAGATTAGCTAATTATCTTGTTTACTTTTCATATATAATTAGAATTTGATTAAAATAATATTTGACGACCTACATCAAAGTGATCAAACTAAATGAAAATGATTCAAATACTATTAGACTTATTATTAAGAGGATTTAAATACTTAAGACTTTAATGTTGTAGAATTTACATCTCGATGACTTATATTAGATGTATATTATTAGAAATATTATACTTCATTGATAAATGATAAGTGAGCCTGTGAATGTAATCAAACTCTATTTTTTTATAACAGTGAACTCGTACTTTTAGACGATTTTAGCGGGTTTTGAACCCAATAGTGATTTTTAGAAATTGAATGCATGTACTACATTAAAATAAAAAAAACTACTTTAAAACTAAAAAATACAAGAATAATAATAATAATTATTATTATTATTATTATTATTATTATTAATTAATAATAATAATAGTAATATTAATAATAGTAATAATAATAATAATAATAATAATAATAACAATAATAATAATAATAAAACAAATTATTCTTCGTCTTACGACACCGTGATATCCGCATTCTCCGCAACGTATTCCACGAGATCGAATCTAAGTCTCAAAATTTGTGTTCTCATCACGCAAATCTAAAATTGTATTTCCGTTCTCAATTGGATTCGTTGGTGGATCTTAAATGTGCACAAGAGAAATGGCATTGTTGTCGTTCTTTATAATCATATTGTGAAGTATAATGCATGCGTTCATTTAACTTCTCATCCTCTCAGACCTTCATCACTCTAGCCGTTCGAGCAATTTTTTACCATCTTGCTTTTAAATTACCAAAAACTCGTTCGACATTTTTTCTTGTAGTCTCTTGCACCTGTTTAAATTTCTTTTTTTTTTGTATTCAACTGGATAAGAATATAACTTCATAAAAGTTGACCAGGAAGTATATATATCATCAGCTAGATAGTAACCACGTTTATATCGATGTCCGTTAACATCAAACGGACATATCGTGGCAGTTCCATTCAGTTCTCGCGTGAAGATTGAAGATTAATTGATAACATTAATCATCCTAAGCTTACTTCTCTTGGGGAGATCCCAGAGGCTCGCTCGAAAAGGCTGCTATACCATACCTTTTGACTTTACTCTAATAGTCACTAATATGTCATCGAATTGTAAAAATAATCAAAATAGTCTTTTTTTGTCAGGGGCCGAGCGAGTACTTTTTCTGTTCTATCTTTTGAGTCTTGCAGTAGTAAGATTATCTTCTTTTCCCTAAGTCTTAAGGGTTTCCAAGACATGACTTTGTATGCCATGGCACTGAGAGAAAGACACAGGAGAAATCCCCTTCGTTGTTAGAACCGGCTACATCAAAATAAGCATGCCAACGTCACAGCTTTGCAAATCACCGTTGGACCATCGTGATCACCACAATGATATTGTCCTTGTAAACGTGTAGGACAATTTCTTCATTCCCAATTAGTGCATTTAATACTACTGAGCAAAGGTCATGTCTATATTGATGTGTAGCGTACAATAATGCAATGTCATGACTAGTAGGCATTCGTAAATATTCATCACCGTGTAAATCATTAATAGCGTTGCAAAAATAATCAAGATATTCACGAGAAGTCCTAGCAGGCATAGCTAAGTATTCGTCATATGTGTCGGGTGTATTATTTGTTGCGAGTTGACGTATTGCCGAAGTGCACTTTTGAATTGTCATGAAACTTTCTTTCCACCATCCATCGAACGCTTCTTTAAATCATGCAAAATTGTTCCGTATATCTTCAACAATGCGTAGAAATTAATCTCGAGGTACCCGAAACCTATTTCTAAACATCTCGTTTGTGTATTTTGGATTCTCTAGAAAATAATCGTTCATAAGAACGTTATTAGCCTCAACACATCACGTTTCAAGATCTTTTTTCTCGAATTTTCAGACTCGTCAACGTGTTCGACAAGAATATTAAAAAATTCCAACCAATGAGAATTGAAACCATCCGAAGAGGATGAGGAGGAAACAAAATAAATATAACAAGATATTTTTTAAATTGTTAGTGAGTAGAGTAAGTAGATGATTTTTTTTAAATTGGTGTATATATTTTACGAGTTCTAGGTTGTATTTATAGTGAATATATATTTTTTTTTGGCAACTAGCCGTTGGGGGATGAGGTGGGTGGTGTAACGACTCAAAATATAACCATTGGAGGTGTTGCCGCGAGTAAATTTATATTTTAGAATTAATCATGAAAATTTATCGAATCTTTTAGAGTCAATCGAATAAAGGTACACGTTAGAACAAAACGTGAAAATTAATTGAAATCTCACAGCAAACCTCAATCGAACAACATGAGATAGAGTTAATCAAATCTTTTAAATCAAAGTGTGTTGTCTCACTAGTCGATTTATATGTTTTTTAGTTTTAATTGAATGTTAATTGATTAATTTGTTTTAGTTGGATAATTAGAGTGTTGAAAAAGACTAAAATACCCTCATATTTAACGGAGATCTTAACGGAGTTAGTGAAGTTGATAAAAATAGTAATATTTGGTAAACTATAGTGACTGAAATGACAAAAAAAAAGTTTTCGGATTGAAATGACAAATTTGACAAAACTATAAGGACAAAAATGGCAGTTTACTCTTTTATTAAAAGCATTACCTATTGCTAAGTGAGTGCGTATCAATGTTAACACGGAATTATACTCGAAACCAGTGGCGGAACTTGAACATATATATAAGGAAAAAAGAGGACGAACTCAATACATATACAAAAAATTAAACGCCAAATATTAACACTGCTGACGAGAAAAAGAAGAGGGCGATATATTAAAAACGCCCTTAGCATTAGCCAACAATGATTCTCTTTTAACAGGATATATAAATAGAGAAAGGTTCAAATAAAAAATCCCCTAAAAATAAAAGTATAAGAAATAATCTCAATCATTAATCTTCTAAATCAATGGTTAAAATTAAATTGCTGTGAGAAATTTGTTAGAAGTGTATTTTAGAAATAGTCATTTTTGTTGACTTCTTGTAAGTTCCTCCCGTTTTTTTAAACGTTTATAACTTTTATGTATGACATTATTTTTTTATTAAAAGTACACCATAAAAACAAGTTTTTTTCTTTTTAAATGAGTACAATATTGTTATATAAGAAAATAATAATTTTTTTATGTTTTTAAGCTTGTATCTCGTAATTGCCTTTTTAAGACAGTTCATTGTGTTTTTTTGTTGGTTATTGTGTTTTCTTGAATACTATTGTGTTTTTCTAAAATGATGAAATTAAGAAAAATATAATGGTAGAATGACATTGTTGTGTATTTTTAATATATATAACACAATAATAAATTAACAACTAAATAATCTAATACATTAAAAACAATGACAAAATAACACGTCTCATTGTGTCTTTTGATCGTCATTGTGTTATCTTACACATTATGAGTTTTAAAAGATACATTGATGAAATAGCATCATTGCGTACTTATAATTATAAAATACAATGATAGACTACAAGAAGTTCATATAAAGTATAAAAAACAATGAAAAAAACAACACATTGATTATATTCAACACTCTGAATTTTGAAAATATCTTGGCGAAAGTATACATAATGTATTTATAATAGTAAAACACAATGATAAATAACAATTCTATATAATCTATAGAATTAATGATATAAATAACAAAAAATAATCTAAAACGTAAAACACAATAACTAACACATATAATAAATTATGTAAAATATATGACATAAATACACAATGAACATATATGAAACAGTGAGCTAATATATTTAACACAATTACCAAAATATCCTCCTATACAAAACAATAAAAGAACACATGTCAAGCACATAATTCTTCTTAGACTTTTTAGTTTAGATCCCATTTTTAGAATAACCCAACCTATATAAATATCATATTTTTAGCCCAACTAAGTCATCATCCAAGTATTGATTTTTCTGTTGCAACCACAATGAAGATTCGTACAGAAAAGTGGAGGTACTTATAGACGATCTCTACTACGTGTTAATAAAGGATAGTTCAAGGATTACTTTGTAAATATGGAATATTTTAGGGACAGGTTGTAACTTGTAAGAGATTAACTAACAATTTTTAGTACTATATGATGAAATTGAGCTAATTGCTGCTTATTCTCTCTGTATTTCTTTCTTTCACAAAACATACCATAACAATCTCGATGAAGTTTGATAGTCGTGCGTAAATAGTGCGACTAAAATGCAGGGAAATAGACGAACGAGGTATATACCTTCAAACAAGCAAGGTCAGGAGACTGAGACATCAAAGATGGTGAAAAGGCACAAAGAAACAAACCATGGCAACAATAGCAATACTCGAACAGTACTCAGAGATTGACAGTAATATTGAACAAATATCAAGTGTTTATCAATGATCAAAACATTTGGGCTGGTAATCAAGGGCATATTGAACTACTGAAGTCAAGTCTAACAGGATTAAGTAACCCATTGTCTTTTGAAATTTATATGTACTCGTGTAGTCATGTGGTAATATTTTTGGTCCACATGAAAACCAGTCATGTATAAATGCATTTTTGTGTCAACTGTAGAATCCACACTTCATATTAAACCTTTATCCAAATTTTTGCTCTTCAACTCTATTAAGTGGCAAAAATGACAAATTTCAGAGATGAAAAGCTAATACATTCCAAAACTTTGAGTAATATTTGAAACAGAAAACGAGACTTGCTTTCAATCCTTGACATCATTAACACCTTCTGTAGAAATCTGGAATCTTGCTTCCGCTTCAGCTAAACACGGGGAACTAATTACTTTACAAATCCGCTCTTCTCCCCTACCTTTTCTCAAAGCTAACCTGTTGTCGACGTACAGGTAACCCACCTTAATTTACACATTTATGGCTAAAGAAGATGATCATTTGTAGTATATAAACGTACCTGGTTGTAGAAGCATGAGCCATGATGTTACCGCCAATGGGTTTGATTTGAGGCCCAGCAAACATGGCAGAACCATCTACTTGAGCCACCACTTGATTAGTGATCACCACAGCTACACCAAACTAATCAAGAAAACTAATCAATACCAATCGAATTACCAAAGATCATCTAATCACTTTAACTTGAGAAAGAGATTCATGAAAGCATATTACCTCATCTGCTAACTTCTGAAGGCTCCTCAAGAACTTTGCAAGATGCATTTGGCGGGCTGATAGTTCCCCTCTACCAGAGAAATCAGTTCTGTAGAGGGCAGTTGCACTGTCCACTATCATAAGTGCAAACCTTCATATCAGCAAAATAATTAGCCACTTTAGTTTATAATATTCTTTTCTAATAGAATCATTAATATACGGTACCCACATACTAGTATATATACTAAAATGTGTATGCGTGTGTATGCATATATGCAAATGCAGCCCTTCTACATGGATAACTTTGGACGAACTGCTTTTCCTCTTAGAAGTCCTAACCACTCGATATTAGGATGTTTTAAATTGCAGACTGATACTGATTATGTAATTAGTGCAACTTAAAGTCATAATAATCAGACTCTGCTATTTATTAATTGATTGTTTAGGGGTCAACTAATTAGTTTAGATAAAGAGAATCATATTAGTTACAAGTAATCTGAGTGCTTAAGGTAAACAACTATATACTTACTCATTCTTTTGATCTAATTTGAGGGACTTCTACTATCATTTGATTCATTTCTAAATATGTTTATTGTCCTTTCACATAAATGCCTTTGTTGTCTTTTAATTTGTCAGTTCATAAACAATAATAACTTGTAACATTTAAACAATTGATTGTTAGCATTTTGAAACGATAAAAGCACATCCAACACTATTTCCTATCATTTGGTTATTACAACTAGTTTCTAATTTTGATTATTCAACATCACATAATCACATACAAGACACATGTCATAACTCACAAACCTTATATGTCAAATAGAAGTGCAAACTGAATTATGCAAGAGCATAAAGAAGCACCTCAAAAAAGTAAATAAATGAAGAAAACCTGGTTTCAACCATCATGGAAGCCGCTTCAAGCAACAGCCTTGATTGATGATCTGTGTTATAAGCTCTTGCATATGCTACATTTTCCAATACATCATTGCCATTCAACCCAAACCTGCAACATGATAAATGCATGATAAGAAAAAATGTACAGTTAAAGATTTAAAACACACACTGATCATGAATACATTGTCCATTGTCCACCACCTGTCTGCTATCTGTAAGAGTCTTTGTGGCCTGAATGTACCCTCAGCATCAATGTACATTGCCTTCCCTTCGCCACCACCTTGATCTAATGGAAGCTAAATAAAAGCCCAAAAGTTAACATATTTGTAATTATTTGTAAAACACACAATCATTCAAGAAATCAAAAGACGTGTTCTTACTTGGCAGGTTACACATAAAGTGTGACAAAGCTGAGTCTTCCCATAACGGAACTCACCATATATCTCAGTAATAGATCCGGTCTCAATTCCTCCTATTAAAAAGCAGATAATACGATTTTACAATTAATTAAACAACGTCTTACTAAAAAGCTACAACACTAAAAGGTATGCACCATCTAATATCTTGTCAAATTCTCTAGACCCAGAAGATATCTGAATTATTTCTTGTCTCTGCGCATGGAGTTGGCCTGCACTGGTGAAACCCAAAGGAACCAGTTTTGAAGCTGTCAAAATGCAAATTTGACCCAATATTAACTTCAAAAATTCAGTAAAAGTACACCACGAGAACCAAAACAACATCTTGAGTCTTGACACACCTGCTTCAACGATTTTATCAACTTTAGCTTCACTGATTCCTTTAATTTGCAGAAGCTCTTTACGAGGAGAGTATGCTACAGATTCAACTGTACATAAACCAGCGTCTTTCAGTTTCTTTATGTCAAGTGCAGCAATTCCAGAAGCCTTTAGGATTCAGTTAAATTCAAAATTAGCCTCTGAAATACCGTCAATGTTAATAATAAAGCAAATTATTACAAACCCATAATTATATTGTTTGTTTTGATCTTTATCCGAAACCCATTAGTGTAAATTGAACAATTTAGTCAAATCTTGAAAAACACATCAAGAAGCACAAATTATAATTGAAACCCTAGTATCAGAATAATCAGAAAACGAAGAAAACCGTGAACCCATATAAAAAATAACACAATTCTTCTGCAAGATAAACCAGTTATCGGGGTAAAAATTCGAAAACCCATTTCGCAATTTCGATAAAGAAACCCTAATTTCGGGTAGAATATTTTGGGCGAAAACAAGAAAACGAACACCACTACCAAAATTGAAAGAAACCCATAACAAGAACCCTCGTTTGATCAAAAGTAAGCAAAGAAAGTGAAGATTCAAGTGAAAACATAATGCATACCTGAAGTTGTTCGACGGGGAAAGGGCCATGCTGCATATCGTCTAACTGTTCATCCTGCTGTAGTTGTTGTTCTTGAACCGTCTTCTGGTTCCTCTGCCTCTGCTCCATTGTTGAGATTGATTTGAGATCAGAAGAAGATATTGAGATTCAGAGATTGAAGAAACGGTGACGAAGCTAAAGGGGAGGCAATAGAAGCATTTGAAAGGATCACTAGGCGCCAATAAAAAGCGTACGCTGAAAGAATCAAGAATTCGATTTTACTTTTAAATTTAAACACCAACTAAAACTTACTCTTGAGTTTCAATTTTTTGTTTATCGTAAAATAAAACTTAATCCTCGACGTCTTAAAAAACAGACATCTTTTTTGATCATTTAAATTCTGCTAAAGCCAAAGATCCTTTAAATTTAAATGATTGTATTATAAGCATTTCTGTTCTAAACCTGTAGTTAGTTGATGAGTGATTAATTTACATTTTTCAATGATATTATGATAGCAAGTTGTCTCCCTTTTTTCTAAGAGGTCGAGAATTTAAATCCCGCAAGATATCAGTATAAGTTGATTTTAAACTAGTTTAAAGAAAATATTAAATATTATTGATGATATTAATTCACAATTATTTCAATGGATAGATTGCAGAGCCAGAAACATTACTTTGAGTTGTTCTAATTCATGTTGTACAAAGATGTATTGTTTCTATTAATTTTTTCTTTTGGATGAATACTCCCGTTACTATGAAGTTCATTTATTCTTTGAATGATATTTTGTAGATAATCATTATAATTAAGTATTTTGATATTTATGTTTCTAAAAGAAATTCTCATTTGACTTTTATTAGTCATTTGAAGAAGATCCAAAAGGCCATGTTAGAGCATATGGGCTTTTAGAACTTCCTAGTGATGGATTTCCAACATTAAAGTAAGGAAATGTGTATATTTTAAATCGTTGATTGTTTTCAAAAGTCTTTTTTTTATGTTTCTCAATTTATAAGGATTGAAATTTTTCTTTGTCTTTGATTTTTCTTGAGACATCTTTAATAATTTTAGCTGCAATAGCTTTAAGATTTTCTTTAGTAGATAAATGATCTACTTTGATAATAAGTTCTCTTCAATTTGGTATCAGAGCCATGTGCTCAATTTTTGAAAAATAAGATGGACAGAAATAATTCTTTTAAAAATATATTTGAATCTGAAGAGTCAGAAAATCAAAACACTAAAGTTATAAATTTTAGTGAAAATGAAAAAAGGTTCGTATCAAATTGTATGATCAACTCTGACCAACTAACAAAGATTAACAAGCTTAAATTCAAGCTTGAAACAAAACAGGTTTTTAATCAACCAAATAATTTACAAAGCTTGGTCTTGAGAGCTTTTACTAGAAAAAACAAATATTTTTACTGTTTTAATACTGAAGAATTTTCAGTTGACATAAAAAATACTTCAGAAGAAGTTTATTTACCACTCCTTACAAAAGAAGAAATAGCAAAAAGACTCTTGCGTGTTAAACCTGAGTTAAGAAAATCCTTAAATATGGTACATATAGGTGCAGTATACGTTATTCCTGAAGATCTGAGTTAAGAAAATCCTGAGTTAAGAAAATCCTTAAATTTTTCTAAAATGATATAAAACCATAACTCTACATTGTTATGTAGACACAGGAGCAAGTTTTTGTTTAGCAAATAAATACGTTATTCCTGAAGATCTATGGGAAAACACTCCCAAAGATATTAGAGTAACAATTGCAAACCAAGATACAATCAAACTAGACAAGGTTCGTGGAAACCTAATAGTTGACTTTTTAGAAGAACCATTTGCTATTCCAATAATATACCAACAAAAATCAGGAATAGACTTACTCCTAGGAAATAATTTCTGTAAACTATATGGACCTTTTACTCAATAGTTAGATAGAATATCTTTTCATCTTAATTAAGAAATGGTTTTGATTAAAAAGATAACAAAAGCTTTTCAAGTTGAAAAGCCTGGATTTCTTGAATCCATGAAAAAAGATTAAAAACGAAACACGTTCCAGGAACAAATATAACTCAAGAAGTTATAAAACCTGAAGAAAAATATTTCCTTGAAATACAGAAATGTCAAAAAATTGAAGCATTACTTGAAAAGGTATGTTCAGAAAACCCTATAGACCCTGAAAAATCCAAAAATTGGATGAAAGCGTTGATAGAGTTAATTGATCCTAAAACTATAATTATGGTAAAACCTATGAAATATAGTCCACAGGATAGAGAAGAATTTAAAAAACAAATTAAAGAACTATTTGATCTTAAATTAATATCTCCAAGCAAATCTCCCCACATGTCTCCGGCATTTTTAATCGAAAATGAAACTGAAAAGAGAAGAGGAAAAAACGAATGGTGGTAAATTATAAAGCCATCAATGCAGCTACTAAAGGCGATAGTCATAATCTCCCATGCATGCAAGAATTACTAACTCTCTTAAGAGGAAAAACCATTTTCTCTAGTTTCGATTACAAAAGTGGTTTTTGGCAGGTACTGTTAGATGAAGAATCTCAGTTACTAATGGCATTCACATGTCCAGATGGTCACTATCAATGGAAGGTAGTCCTTTTTGGGTTAAAACAAGCACCTAACATATTTCAAAGACATATGCAAAATGCTTTAAGAGGTTTGGAAGATTATTGTACGTATATGTTGACGATATAATAGTATTCTCAAACTCAGAAGAAAAATATTATTTTCATGTTTTATCAGTTTTAAAAACAATTGAAAAAATATGGGATAATTTTGTCAAAAAAGAAAGCGAACCTTTTCAAAACAAAGATAAATTTCTTAGGTTTAGAAATCGATCAGGGCACACATTGTCCACAAAAACATATTCTAAAAAATTTGCATAAATTTTCAGATATTCTAGAAGATAAAATACATCTTCAAAGATTTTTGGGCATACTAACATATGCAGAATGTTACATCTCAAAGCTCGCAGAATTACGAAAGCCACTTCAGGTAAAACTAAAAAAGGATAATGTATGGGAATGGAAACAATCCGATACAGATTATATTAGAAAGATAAAGAAAAATTTATCAAGTTTCCTAAAACGTTATCTTCCTAAAGAAAATAATTTTCTTATAATTGAAACTGATGCCTCCAATGATTTTTGGGGAGGAGTTTTGAAAGCTAAAGGTAAAGAAAAGTCAAGTCCATTGACTCCTGTTGCTTTGGAAAAAAGCAAGTATAAGGTGAATGAAGAACCACAATCTTCATCTAGTCCGGAAGCAAACGGCTCCGGTAAAGACAAATCAAATCCGTTGATGGCTGACAGTTTGCCAAAAACTGATAAGGTCTCTCTCAGACCAAGTTATTCACAGATCACCAACGAACCAGAAAAATCTAATTCTAGATTTTATGTTATCTTTGATGGGGAACATAGGGGTATTTATGAAGACTGGTCCTTAGTCTCTAAATACACTTCGGGAAATTCCTTCCCGATCAAAAAATACAAATCTCTGTATCAAGCTCAACAAGAAGCTACATGTTTCTCTGCAGAGTTTGGCAAGAAATAAATACCTTTGAAGGTAACAATTCTTCCTGAACCCTTAAAACCAGGAAAATAGAAAAAGTAATAGAGTTTCGCAAAGCTCCTACAAATTTCCTAAAAAAGTTATGTTTTGATGAAAACGAGGAAGAAAAAGATATCATATCATTAGATGAATTCAGAATGATATGGTCCAAAGCAAGGTCTTTAAGTTAAAATGATTTTGAGACCGAGCATATTTATCCAAAAGATAAAGCTACCAAAAGTTTAATTATATTTTATCCAGGCGCAAGCCTAGAACTTATTTCTTTAGCATTCTAAGTTGGATTAATCAAGTTTATATATCCTGCATCTAATTTACTGGAAATCAGTCTATTGACAGAAGGAATAAAGAAGGCTATTAAGAACTTCAGAAGAAAGATTGCAGCAGCAAAAGATGCAAATATATTTGTTAAATGCACATCAACTTTCCCTGATTGGTGTTAAGGACACAGTTTTCCCACATATCATCATTTAGAAATTGGCTTAGCCAAAACAAGAACTGTCAACCCCTCAAAAGTGATGAATGAGGATGAAGACATTGAGAATTGGTGCTCAATAAGAACAGAAATATTCATTAAAATCTTTTAAAATCTTGATAAAATCAAGAAAGGAAGCTTTAACAAAGTAAATTATTGTAGTAATAACTGCATTATTACAAGTTATAGTGGGACGCCTCTTCCACTAAACGAATGGACGACCCTCAATAACTTCGCCAATCAAATAATTGAAAATAAAGTTGAAGCATGCCCCATCACTAAAGAAAAGCTTGGTCAAAAGCTACAAAAAATAATTGAAGACCATCAGTGCATATACTGTAAAGTATCTTCAACTAGAGAAAGCAGCCTTTTCACTAAAAAAGAAAAACACTTTTCGGATGAAGACACCAGAGAGCTGGACCCGACACATGGGTATATTGACTAAAAACGTCATGCATGACGAATCAAGAAAGGCCATTTTGGTCATTTGTAAAAAGCTATGAAATAAAATAATCCTTTTTATTATAGTGGGTGTTTGGATGAGCTTATTTTAGATGAAAAAGACTTATTAGCTTATGACTTTTGAAAAGGAGTTTTTTAAAAAGTGTTTGGATTAGCTTATTAATTAAAAAGTCAATAAGTTGTTTCGTAAAAAGTGTTTGGTTTAGCTTATTTATGTTAAATTACCAAAAAGGACATCCTTTTAAAAAGGAATAAGATGTGTTTTTAAAAAGTGTTTGGGATTGCTTATTTTTGTTAGTTTTTTTCCTCTCTTGCTAAATATGATATATATAACATAAGATTCGTTTACATATTTAATAATTTGTTGGTTAGACATAATAATATTACGTTCAGATTCTTAAAAAAAATCAAAATACACAATTATATGAAACTAACCTCATACTACATTCATCTTCTTGACTCCATTAAATCTTGCGTAATAATATCTCTTATTGCTACCATATACAAAACATCACCATCGGAACGATTTGTAGCCGGAAGTTCTTCATGAAGTTCGTTTGTATTAACTCCTCTGGGAATGTAAGATTCTTCTTGGGCGGTGTTAAATGCTTCATCAAACGTACTTGTCTTTCTAATAAAGTTAAGGATCGCCATCGATGCTATCACAATACTCACTTAGTTCTCGTAAGTGTAGTTAACATGCATATCTCTCAATAATGGCCATCTAGCTTTCCACACTCCAAAAGTTCTTTCGATGATGTTTCTCAACGACGAGCGGTTTTAGTTAAATGTCTCTTTTGGGCCGCGAGGAGCACGCATAGCACTACTGTGTCCACGCTGAAAATCTGGTATATGATAATGAATGGTTTGGCTTTTATATGGGGCAAGATACCCTTTAGTATTTGGGTATCCGGCATCAACAACGTAATATTTATCTATAAATAAAACAAACAATATTTAGTCTTTTCAAACATGTATAAAAATTACAAAAATGCACATACAAGAGATCATTATACTAACCACTAGTTGGTTGAACGTTTGTGAGCAACATCCTTTGACTTCTTCCTTTTAGTCGAACTACATTCACCGTAATTAGAAAACAAAGGAATACCATCACCTTCACTTATTTCATCACTATCTCCTTTCCCCTCTACATTTTCTTCACTTCCAACACCCATATTGCCATCTTTTTGAAATTGTAAAGGAGTCATGACATGATCTCCTACAGCAACCGAGTCCCGAAACAATGCAGCATAATGAGTCTCGAAGATGTCTAAATTTACACCCCTAAATTTGGCATAGTCTTTATCCACCTACAACAAAAACAATATATATTTAAGTTTAGTGGAATGCATAATATAATAAAACTTAAAATGCATAATATAGTCATCTACCTTTATTTTCTCATCCCACCACTCAGGCGACGCCTCGATGAAGTTTTTCTACCCACCAATCCCAGTTTCAAGCCTCGTCAAACGATCATAAATATTCCATTCTTTTTTCATGCTATCCCATTTATTTTTTACTTGTTTATGGTCAAGGGTTTTGCCGGGTTTTCTCATTCAAAGTTTTTATTATATTCGTCCACCCAACCTTATTAAAGTGACTACCGGGTCTATTCCCTCTTCTAAGTTCTAACGTGCACGTTTCAACGAACTCCTTGAACGCAACATCATCCCGCAAGAATCGTGATCTATTCTTGATATATGATGTTTTACAACCAACAACGTTTGGACTATTCTCATCCATAATCTGAAACTATAAGTCCATTTTGCAAGCAAAGTTAAGTTTCTACTATATTGTACCAACAAAAATAGTGTACATGAACATAGAATTCTGGCAAATTAATACTTAAAAGGAGCCAATGATCCAATTCACATACTCACAAAATGATAAGTTCAGAACAAATAATAAGTCAAAGTCAAGTTACCTCTTCCTTTAATAGATTATCCAGTCATCCAGCCTTCTAAGATCTGAACCGTCAACAACCCATGCTAATCCATTAGTTTGTTCAAAGTTGTTACTTAATTCCCAAACAAGATGCACATTCTCACACAAACACTTTGACCTTCATCCCATCGAACCCATCAAAAATAACAAGTAAAATGTATGAATCATTGCAGTTGTTACTCAATATCCAAACAAACCACATACTTGCAGAAATGCAAAAGGGCATTGCAAATAAAAACCACTCAACATAGCATCAAAGCAACAAACATCAGAAACTTGAACAATTCATCCCACTAGAAATCAATTATCAGTACAATTCAAAGCAACAAACATCAGAAACTATCAATGAAGAACAATTCAGCTTACAAATCGATAGACTGAATCATTACCTGGCGGAGATGTGAGAGCTCGATGGCAGGCGATTGGGGGCGATTGGGAGTCTTAACGCGGGAGAAGAACAACTAAATCAAAACTTGAACAACATACCAGGCGATTGGGGTATTTAAGAGAGTGGATGGAGTGGGTCTTGAATGCTCGACGGGAGCTCAACGGCGATGTGATGAGTCTTGAATGCTCGACGGGAGCTCGACAACGTACTGCGACGGCTCTTGAAGAGGGCTTTAATGCTCGGCTGGTGAAGAAGGTTAATGCTCGATGGTGGTTGTCCACAAAAAGACTAGTTTTTTAGCTTTTTAAAAGTTAAAAAGCTAAAAGGAGATCAAAATAAGCACATCCAGACACCCCTATAAACTATCTATAAAAAGTAATCTAGGGATTAAAGTTATGAAACCATAGTGATACAAATAGTAACTCTACAAACCAAAAAACACATCTATGTAAACTACTTTTATACATGGTTCATAATACAATCACACCTACCCGAATGCATATACCACCACCACCACCACCACCACCACCACCGTTACTGTCATCTTCTTCACTAACTAGCTGTAAAACCCTAGACGAACAGGAACACCGGTATCCTTCAACCACCGTTCCCCCTGTATAAACTCCGCCGCCGTGAACTTCACCGCCTCCTCCTTCTTAACCTCCGGATGATAACCACCCCACTTCACCCTATCCTTCACCCGAGATCCGCCACCGATGTTATTATACTCCGCGTAATAAACCGTCGCAACTGCAAAATCCCCCTCCGACAACCACCCGTCAGAATGAATCACGTCACCGATCTCCGATTCCATCACGATCGCTCTCGAATACTCCTTCAACGGTCGCCCAAGGTAACTCCGGACCTTCGATTTCTCCGCCTCCAACGACGAATCGGCGAAAATCCTACACTTCTGTAACACGATCCCCGTCGTTTCGTGTTTGTCGATTCTACCTTGAGCGATCACTGTGTTGTGTTGATTCGCCATTGGTTTTCTGATCATAACTTCACATGTTTGGAACACTGCAGCAGCGTCCCCAAATATGAAGTCGATCGTCCCCAATATGTAGCATCCACGATAAAATTGACGGTGAGTTTGAACATATAAGGTCTGTTCGTATCCCTCCATTCTGCAATTGAGGAATATCGACCGATCTGATTGAACTCTTAGAGCTACCGCTTGATGCTTTTCTGGACCTGCTGTGTTCCGAAAACCGATTGATTGAGCCATGAATCCTTCACCAATAGCCGCTACAAACATTCATATCTGTAATTAGTGATCAGAATATCATCTCTAATTGGTAAAGGTGATGAATAAACAGTAAACAGTAGTTGATTGTTGATACCGAATGTTGCTGTTAGAAAGGTTGGTACTCCATCTGCAAAGTTTTTGTTGCTTGTGATGATTGTTTTTTGTGATCCGTCACCGTACATTGTGATGTTAACCATGTCTTTATTGACAATCACATTCTCTTCATATACTCCAGCCTTTATGTAAATAACATAGCGCCCTTGATAGTTAGCAGGCAAGGCATCAAGTGCCTTTGAAATGGTGGTGAAATCGCCTGAATCGTCTTTAGCGACAGTCGCGTTTGGGGATAGACTTGGGGCGTCGGCTTTTAGTAGCCTTTGCGTGTCGTGTGTCATCCATGTGGGGAGACCGTGTACGCGTGTTAGCAGGCGGCGGTGGGTGACGGCTGCAGGTGTTGCTGCTTCTTTATGAAGTGAAGAAACTATGGCTAACGAGTTGCTAGTGAGCTCTTTGCTGATTTTTAAAGTTTGCTCAATGCTGGTCCTGGTTGCATCTTCAGTAATCGCGTCGATGCACGTTTGTTGATACGTCATAACCGCGCTTAACCAGTTGCCTAAATCGGGTAATCTGGCAGCGTTTCTTGAACGGTTGAAGTCATTCTGTGCGTCCTCGAAAACCTGCTTGCAGACGTCGAATGTGGCTTTTTGGTTATCGGGTGCGGTGTCAACTTTCATGAACGTGGATGTTTGGTTAATAGCGTTGTCGAGTTCATCCGAGGCTGCAGATACAGCTGCTTTCATGAGATCATCAGGACCAGGTAGTCCTGATAATGTCAAGCTTAACGATTTTCCAAGCCGGCTCTGGCATGTTTCTTTGTAGTCGGTTGATTCGCATATCGTTTGAACGGCCTTTTGGGTTTGCAAAACCTTTTCGTCTTTGTTTCCTTTGTCATTAGGAGCATCGGACGATGAGTTGTCCGTGTTGTCGTTGGTGTTATTGTTATCTGTTTTGTCAGTGTCGATGGTATCTGTATTATCCGCACCATCATCTGTCTCGTCTTGTTGGGAGTTATTGAGGAATATTAAGAATGCTGCAACAGCTCCTGAAATAAGCAAAATTGTTACAACAACTCCTATGATGATTCTTTGTTTCAACCTTTGTTTTCTTTCAAGCCTTCTACGTTCTGAAATCTGATCGAAATCTTGAAATGCCATGATTTAGCGTTGTGAATCTAAAACCTGTGTCTTCGTTTGATCTCTGCCTTGGTTGTATCCAAGGCAGAGGCCACAAGATGTCAAAATCTTTTTGAAAAAAACAAAAACCCAAAGCAGTTTTAGATGATTTTCTTCTTAATTTGTAAAAAAAATGATCAATTTTGGTTGTTTGTTTGATGATAGGAAAATCTTGTAACGAGTTTTATGGAGCTGTGGAAAGGAGGATTTTGAGGACCGTTATTTTCTCACCGAGTGCTTATATGACATGATCAAAATCATGTTTGATGGTGATACTCTAAAATTAATGGGATTGTAAACATATTAAAAAACCGCTTATTTTTTCTACGCATAAAATATAAACACAATAACATAAAGTGTGCATACTAAAAATTAAAATATAAGTACTAATAATATATAGTATGAAACTTTGCATGGATGACAGCAAGTATTTATGAAATTAGTGGGAACAGTAAATAATTATGTGCAATAGAATTGAAGATCAAAAGGGCAAATAGAAGAAAATGTACAAATTAAAGAAAATGTCCTTTTTAAATGTTTTCACTGAACTACAAGAATTTAAAGACGTTAAGACGTGCTTCATACAAAATAAATCTAAGAGTAAATTACAAATTATTTCCTTTATTAATATATGAAATTACATGGTATGTCATTTAGTTTTAATAATTACATATCATGTTTTTTTTTTAAAAGATTTTGCACACATATTATCCTTTACACTAACTATCATTTAAATATATAGTTAACTCTCCCGACATCTCCCGACAACATAGCGTGGGCCCGGTTAAGACAACATAGTCTACATCTCCCGACATACGCGAGTTCTTGATCCTCACCTTTCAAAAAAAATATATAGTTAACTCAGTCATCTGCCCCCTCACATGAGGTTATTTTTATCTTTTTTTTTCACGTATAATGTATTAAAAAATTATAAAAAATAAAAATTTTAAATGAAAAAAGAAAATTAAAAAATATCAGATCGTTAGGTAAGTCGGTGAAACCAATCACTCTTGGTGTGTGTTCATTCGACCAATCGTCAAAACTTTTAATGACAGCAACCTCCAATAATATTTACTAAAGCAAGAAGTATAAGTCACAAACCATTTAGAAGGTCGGGAAATCATCAATAAACATCAAAAAATACACGTTAATACTTTATAAACTACTCACACCAACAAATAATGAAAATTTAATAATGAATAAAAACTTGAAGATTACCTGTGATTCTTCAAAATGATTATATAATTGCAAAAGCAAGAAAATAAACTATTAGTCGTTCGTTAATCACAAAACAGCATAACCCAGAAATTCAAAGATCAACAAAATACACAAAGTGAATTAAGGATTTTAATCTTACCATCATTGTTTGTTTGAGTTCAAGGGGTTTCAATGGTGTATGAGATGTTTGTAGGTGGTGAAGATGACCGGTATTGGGCTATCAAATAGGGGGAGATGATGGATTTAATGGTATGGAACGTAAGATGAACGCGGGTTCACTGACTTACCCAACAGTCCGATATCTTTTAATTTTAATTTTAATTTTAATTTTAATTTTAATTTTCATTTTCATTTTCATTTTCATATAAAGTAATTAATTTTTTTATTTGTTTAATATATTAGATGTGAAAAGAAAATGACAAAAATGCACTTCATGTGAGATACGTAACTGAGTTAATTGTATATTTAACTGAAAGTTAGTGTAAATGACAATAGGTGTGCACATATTTTTAAAAAAGGACATTAGATGTAATTATTAAAACTAAAGAACATACCATGTAATTTCGTTTATTAATAAAAGACACTATTTGTAATTTACTCTAAATCCAAATTATGGGCAATGGAATTGGATATTAACAGCTCTATCATCCTCATAGAAAATATCTTTCGTGGTAGAATTAGATAGGTTTTTGGTTTTATAAATAGTTAGCGTATTTATATCTTATTTTTTATCTTTATTCTTAAAACTACAATAAAAATCACTATTTTTTATTTTATTTAAATAATATTTTTTATATTATTATTATTATATTTTCTATTCCATCAACTTACAACCACTTTAAAAGTATTAAAAGCTATATAAGGGTTAAACCAATGTTGTTAGGACCGGATCGGACCGGCCGGTCCGACCGGTCGGACCGGGAATCGGAGGCCTGTCCGGTCCGGTCGATATAGGTTCGTTTTTGGAGCTTTGAACCGGCCGGTTCGAACCGAGTCGGCGGTTGGACCGGCCAACCGGTTCGGGTCCGACCGGATT
>BJCO01822353.1:0-10474 GCA_018326465.1 Flaveria floridana | reverse complement strand
TTACCTTTCACAAGTGCAAGTAATTTTTAGTAAAACAGACATGTTCATGAACATATTGATTGAAGGTATGTTTATCCTCTTAAACTCATACTTGGTTAATATTTTGATGCAAATGATCTTATCATGTTTTGAGTTAATTGGGTATTCAACATGTACCTCACACTCAAAATCATGTTAAGATTAACCATCTATATGCAATGTATGGTAGAACTTTTAGCATCTTATTTGACCAGGTTACTTAAAATGTGAAATCTTATTTTACTTGATCCTTATTGGGATTCTTTTATTTTTGATCCTTTTATCACTTTTGATCCATATTGGGATTCTTTTCACTTCACTTTGGAATGTGATCTCTTAGGATTCTTTTGTTTTATTCATTTTGAATGATTTTTTTCTGTTTGTTTCATCCAAGTTGGATGTGTTCCTCATTGGGAATCTTGGTGGATCATGACATCAGCACTATATGCTTGTTTCTCTAGGCCTTTTCTTATCAAAACAAAAGACAAACTGATGTTAGTAAAAGAGATTCATATTATATCATTACCTGGTGTGTTTAGGGTGCTACACACATACATTTGGATAAGCCAATACTTACACACACTATGAGATGAGTGTAGGATTCTGTGTGCCCAAGACACTTAGAATATTGATGTGGTTAGTACGTTATGATCCAAGTCGGGTTATACCCAATAACAAGCTTAGAAAACACCAATTAATATTTAATTGATGATATGATCATGCAATTAAATATTTACACCAATTTAGAAAATGGGTTTTCTAAACAAGTTGCATATGAGATGGAACAAATAATTAGTACATGTTGTTCAATAATATTATTTGTAATGTTGTTTAAGTGAGTTAAATAACATCACAAATAAATAATGAGAGTATACTACTTGTACAATTAATTGGTTAATTGTATAAACTAGTCATAAGACTAGTTAATATATTGATGTGTTAAAATTTTGAGGGGGAAAGTTTAAGACCTTCAAATTTCGGCCGCCCCCCCCCTAATATATCATTGGTTCCTTGGTCTTGGACATAACACACATCAATACTAGTCAAGACTCTCCCTTTTCTCTCATATCTCAAGGCATGCAAGCTTGAACTCTCTCTCTCCCTTTTTCTCTCAAGTTTACGGAAACAAGGCAGAAAAAAGGGCTTTTGGGAGCTGATTTGTGGTGTTCTCCCTAACAAGAAGAGTGTTTGCACACAAGCTTGGGGTATACAAGCTTGAGGGGGCCTTCTTTGGACTCTTGGCCGAATCACAAGCATCATTCAACCCTTTCCTTTGTCGTTTTTAGCTGCAGAAAGGTAGTTGTTCACAGCTCTATGTAGCTGTGATTTTATGCTCATTAACATATTGTTCATAGCTTGATTATTCACATATAATGATCCTTTTGATTTGGGTTTGTTTTTCATCTTAAAACATCACTAAGAATATGAAATTTTCAGCTTATAAAATCGGTTTTAAAGCTATATATCCGCTGCGTTTTCTGAAAGTTTAAATGGTTAAACTTGGATTTTGTGTTCTAGCAAACCCGTCATGTGAATCTTGAGTAGTCATCTACTATAACAAAATAATATTGCTTCTTTCCTATGCTTAGGATGTTTGTTGGACCAAAAGGATCCATGTGAAGCAATTTGAGTGATGTGTTATTGGAGTTTACTAATTTAGACTTATGAGACACTCTATGATTTTTGCCTTTCAGACATGCAGTGCAGTGGTTTGTACAGAAAAATCCTTTTGTGGTAAACTTATTACTAGATCATCTTTTACAAGTTGATTCATTTTGTTATAATTAGAGTGTCCCAAGCATCTGTGCCATAATTAGGAAATATCATCTGATTTTTTTGATAGTAAACATTTTTCAGGAGTTGATGTTGAAACAATGTTCATATCCACAATGTATGTGTTGTTATGACATGGAGTTTTCAAAAGGATACAATCTTCAGGTATTTGAAAACATGTCTTGAGGATGTAGAAGTTGTTGGAGTCAAATAAGGTGGCATATCCCTTATCACAGATCTACGATACACTTAGAAGATTGAACTAAAGGTTGGAGCAGTAGTTGACATTCTCAAAGCTGATCAAACCATTTGATATTGTTCCTTCACTAGTTATCTTTCCACCTGTCTTATCACCTCGAAAAGCAACGCTTCCTCCATTTTTGGTCTTGAAATCCTGAAGGAGGGAACAATTTCATGTCATTGTCGAGAACTTTCACTTTCAACATACCATATGTTGTAAAGCCTTCTTTGATGTCCCTAAAAAATCAAAGAAATCAGTTAGATGGTGCAACCCAAGCCATGATGGTCTTGGGTTTTTTGTCTTTTCCTAAAATGCAAATCTCTTCTAAAGTGGCATTTTCTGATGGTTTAGGAATTCTAGGTACACTAGATTTCCTTAGATTGATTTTAGCTTTGTTAGGAGAAGTACTTTGAGCTCTTCTCCTATTAGTGGTAATGTCTGTTTATTGTCTATTTTGAGACTTGTTTCTTCTATGTGCTTGTTTAAAGGTGTCATATAATGTTTTGTCATTACTTAAAACAACCTTTTGATAAGGAGTTTGTCTTGGCACTCCTTGTTTGTTCTTATTAGGAACAACTATTTGTTTCTCTGTTTTTTTGTCAACTTGAAATAATATGTTTTGCTTTTTGTTTTTCTTGTTAAAGAAACATTTAGCAGTGCTATGATTGTTTCTTTTACAAATTGAGCAATAATTATGAAAATGACAAGATTCAGTACTGTGATTGTTCATGTGACAGTACTTGCAATACTTACCATATTCGCATTTGTCGGTGCGGTGAGTATATTGATCACACCATTCACAGTATGGTAAATTTGCATTGCCTTGTTGTGTTTAAAAACTTTTGATTTCAAATTTGGTTTTAGAGGAATGCCAAAAGTTACGGTTGATTGTTTTTGTTAAATTGGAGCTTTGCCTTTCCTAATATTTGTTTGTTTAGGAGAAGTAGCTTTTCTGCCACCAGAGCAGATATCAAATCCTTGAGTCTGCTTTGTCTATCTGGTTTGTGCAGCAACCACATTTGAAACTTTAAGAGTTTCAGTAATTGCTTGAATTGACACATCATC
This sequence comes from Flaveria floridana, assembly GCA_018326465.1. Classification (NCBI taxonomy): domain Eukaryota; kingdom Viridiplantae; phylum Streptophyta; class Magnoliopsida; order Asterales; family Asteraceae; genus Flaveria; species Flaveria floridana. The sequence continues at coordinate 7,377 of BJCO01822353.1, read as the reverse complement.
CAATAAGTCAACATCATCTTCATCAGTTGTCTGTTCATCAAATTCATTGTTCTCTCCTTAATAGAAATCTTTTGACTTAATTTGTTTTGTTGCTTGACTTTTAACAAATTTTATCAAAGGTGTTTTTACTGTTAATGATGATTTCGATGATGATGATGATGATGGTTTGGAATCATCTGTTCTGTCATATGGGTCAAGGGACTCATCCTGTTTGTTAGTCATGGAATCAGGTAAAGGAATATAATTATCATTGTATGGTGGATTGGCTTGGTTATGTCGTAAAGCAGAAGGGTCTTTGAAAGCCCTTTGTTGTGCAAGAAGTTTTTCAAACTTCTTGTTGGTTACCTGAAACTTCTGAAGTTTCACTTCAGTTTCAGCCTGTAGTGTTTTAGAATCAGTCAAGGATACAAAGAGTTGCTCTATTTGAGCTGTAAGTGTTAATTTTTCAGACATCAACTTGTCTAAATCATTTTGTAATGAAAGAATTTTGAGTCCATATTGTATTTGTTTTGTTTTGAGACTTTTATTCAAAAAGTTTATTTTAATTACTTTCTTTGAAAGTTGGTCTGCATGTTCTCTGTATCTATTGCCTTCATCTATGCATGCTTGTGTGTAGAGGTTTTCTTTTACCTCTTTCGGGATTTCTGAAATTTTATCCTTAATGTCTGCCATTAGGGCATGATTTGGAGATTTAATTTGACCTTCATACATGCTCCAGTCACCCTCACCATCCTTTTTAATAATCATGGCTAATGATTGAGAGTGCTGATTTGGCTGTATTGAGTGATTTGAGATGGAGTTGGTGCAGCAGGTATACTGAACGGAGGTGGGATCTGTCTGCTTGAATGGTAGTTGCTTGATGCTTGTGTTTGATTGTTGTTTCTGCCAACTCTTGGTTGTTGGCATTCTCTTGAAATTTGTCCGTATAGTTGACAATGAGGAAATTTTAGAGAGCTTATACGTTGTAACAATGAGGAAGAACGCGCAGAGCTAAAAGATAAATACAAGGAGGCTAAGCGAGAGGCAAAAAAATCAATGTCAGAGGCAAAGAATGCAGCCTATGAGATGATGTATAAATGACTAGAGACGAAAGAAGGAGAGCATGACATGTTTAAGTTAGCCAAGGCAAGAGAAATCAAAACACAGGACTTGAGAATGGTGAAGTTTATAAAGGTTGCAGATGGAAAGGTTTTGGTGAAGGAGAAAGACAATCAAGGTAAGATGGAAAACTTACTTCGATAACCTTTTCAACATAAGGAACCGTAACCAGCAAACTGAGATAGATAAAACAACCCAAACAACGCAACAAAACAAGTGTTATTGTAAAAGCATCACAGTCGACGAAGTTACGAGAGCTATGAAGAAAATAGGAAGGGCTAAAGCGGTGCGGACAGAAACATACCGATTGAAGTATGGAAATGCCTCGAAAATGAGGGTCTCCAATAACTAACAGATTTATTCAACAGTATCTTTAAGTCATAGAAGATGTTAGACCAGTGGAGAAACAGTTTCATATTCCCCATATATAAGAAAAAAGGAGATGTCCAATGTGGCAAAAAATACAGGTGAATAAAGCTATTGAGTCACATGATGAAATTATGGGAAAGAGTTATTGACACGAGAATTAGACGGGAAACTCAAATAGCGTTAAACCAATTTGGATTTATGCCAGGACGCTCTACAACAGAAGCCATACACGTCATAAGGAGGATAATGGAGAAATATAGAGAAAAGAAAAGGGACCTCTAAATGGTATTCAACGACTTAGAAAAGGCCTATGATAGTGTTCCGCGTCAACTAATTTGGGAAAGTCTATGACTTAGAAGGGTACAAGAGAGGTATATCAAAATAATCAAGGATATGTATGACGGGGTAAAAACGTGTGTGCGAGCTCCGGTCGGAGACATGGACTCCTTCCCAGTGAAAGTGGGACTCCACCAAGGATCGACACTAAGCCCATTTCTCTTTACAGTAGTCTTGGATGAGATGGCCAAGTCTATACAACAGCCAGTTCCATGGTGCATGCTTTTTGCGGAAGATATTGTCTTAATATCAAAATCTAAAATGGTGCTTAACGACAGGCTAGAATAGTGGAGAGCAGCACTAGAGCGCAGAGGCTTAAGGATAAGTTGCTTTAAGACGAAATACATGCATTGTAACTTTAGTGGTGAGGCGTAAGAGAACACCCAAATCAGTATCCAGGGTATGGCGGTCCCATGAACGTCTAGGTTCAAATACCTGGGCTCGTACCTGCAGGAGGATGGAGACATAAATAGTGATGTAGCTCACCGTGTTCAAGCAGGATGGTGCATGTGGAGAGCAGCATTCGGGATTCTATGTTATAAGAGATTTCCATTAAAACTAAAGGGAAAAATATAACGAGTGGCAGTACGCCCAGCTATGTTATATGGAACAAACTGTTGGCCCATAAAGAAATTGCACGAGAAACAAATAGAGGTAGCGGAAATGCAAATGCGGAGGTTGATGTGTGGGCACACAAGACTGGATCGGATAAGAAACGAAGTGTTTCGACCGAAGCTGAAAGCGGCTTGTATCGCAGATGAAATACGAGAGGGAAGATTAAGATGGTTTGGGCATGTCAAGAGGAGACCAATGGTGCACTAGTTAGAGCAGTAGAGAACATCATCTTAGAGGGTAGGAGGAGTAGAGGAAGACCTAGGTTTACTTGGGATGAGATAATTAGGTGAGATATGGTACACTTGCACCTCTCTGAGCACATGATCGAGGATAGGAGTGATTGGAGGCTTAGAATTAAAGTTAAGGACTTTTAGTGGGACCTATAGGTAGGAAGGGTAATTGAAGACATGTTGTGGGGCCCGATGTGCACTTAGTCCACTTCTGCCCTTTATAGGTGATACTTGCCGCTTCTCTTATGTATGCTTTTTCATTTTCTAATTCTTTAGCTGTTATATTACTGTATGTTGTATGCTATGTGTTGTATGATATTTCTTATGATGCCTTGCTATCGTTATTGCTTTTGTTATTGAGTCAGGGGTCTCTTTGGAAGCGGTCTCTCTACCTACCAATATAGAGGAAAGACTCGCCACCACCTACCACCCCAGACCCTGCTCTTGAGTGGGATATACTGGGTTTGCTTGTTTGCTTGTTTGTTTAGTTGACAATAGTAGCACCTGGCCTTGGTTTTGTCAAAACCAATTTTTGTTTCTTGTCCATGCTCAGCCCTCTGTTTCTCTGTAGAAACCTTTTTCATCTATAGGCAATCATTGGCATAGACCACTGAAGATCCATTTCTTCAACCATGTCTGATGGTAATTCATCCCAATCTTGTTGAATTATCTGTGATGGTGTGAGGTTATCCCCCAGATAATCTTCAAAGCTTGTGGAGAAAGCTACATAAGTTTCCTTCTACTCTTCACTTTGCAGAATCATAGTGAGAACATCAATGGGTTTGTCAATTTTATGTATGTTTTGAGACTTTGGCTGTTGTTGCTTGCTTGAGCTTGAAGCATAATGATGTTGATTCTATTTGTTTTGTGGTGTTGTTTCATGAGAAACATGAACGCCAGTCTTCTTGGACTTCTGTTTGTTGTTGGATGATTCAAGAGCAGAGAAGAATGAAGTTTCACTGGTATCTAAGAATTCTTCATCTTCATCTTTTCCAGTGCATGTCAAGAATGCATTGTCTGTTTGTTGAAGTTCCTTGAACTTGTATGCTTCCACATGTCTGATAGTGTTATTGTTTTAGGATCTTTCATCTAGTTCTCGTGCTTCCACCTTAGCCGCTATAGCATCTAAAGATAAAGCTTCAAGATCTAATGTTGCTTTCATTAGAGACAATTATTGAGTCCAGCTCTCTTGTAATGTATGTAACATCTTTTTGTTGATTTCAATAGATTCGTACTTGAGACCATAAACAATCATCTCATATACAAGTTGAACAAATCTATGAAGTTGTTATGGAATTTATTCTCCTTGAACATGGTAGAAGGTTTCATATTGGGTCCTTAATTTTTCCTTTTTGATTTACCTTATCTCTTCACTTCCTTCATATCTGGTGTGAAGTACCTTCCAGATTTCATGTGCAATTTTAAAATTCTCAACCCTTGTCAAGATTTCAAATGGCAAAGTCATTGCTGAAATAATGTATGCTTTCATGTCTGTTTTTACCTTCTCTAGTTCATCACCAGCTACGCTTTTCAAGCTTACTAGTTTTTGTGTGTTGTAATCTGGACCAAGTTTTAATAGAATGTATGGGCATTCAGTTATGGATATCCATAAGTCCGGGTCTTGGAAGATAAACCAGTTTTAAAATATGATGTTTCATTGTTTATAATTTGATTTGTTTTTCAGTCTTGGTGGTTTAACACCACTTTTTGTTCCTGAAATTTTATCAGACATGTTTGTTTAATTTTTGAACTTAACAGTTTAAGTTAAATTTGTTTTAAGTATTTAGACTAATGCTAAATTTATTTTATCCTAAAGTTACTAGGATTGTTTGTTAATTTTTTTAATTTTAATTGGTTACCAGATAAAGAAAGATTAATTAATTTAACTTAATTAATGTCCTGGGAATGTCACCATGAATTCTCGGTTAACTCAAGGAATTTTCTATTTGAGAATGTCAAATCAGTCAATCCAGTCAAAACCCTTTGGTTAAAAGGTCAAAACCCTAAAAACAATTGTTTTGTTTTAATTAACTTTTTGGATCAAAAAGTAACTTTTTCAAAAATTCAAAAGAAGATAATGTCTCTTCTTTTATTTTGATGATTAACAAACACAATCACAGGAGATTGTGAATGTTTATGAGCGAGCAAAAACTAGGGTTTATCCTAGGGTTTGTTTACGGCTCTAAAAACTTCACCAAAAGAACAATCGGTTTGTTGTTTGAAGAAGATTAATGACCTATTTTGAGTGTAGAACTACTCAATTATGATGGTTAAACACGATGAACAAATTCAAAGTATTTAAGTGAGTGATTTGTTTTGATGAAAATTGATAGAACAGTACTCGTATACTGTTTTATCGACAAAACTCAAAGAAACCGATGAGAGTTCAATGATTTTGAATGTTTCTATTTCATAATAGTGTATGAATGATTTTGATAGCTTTGTCAATAACAAAAACACAAAATCTTCTTCAGAAAGAGCGAAAACATATGGTTAATTCATGTTTTTGAGCATTTGATGAATGTATGATGTAGAAGAAGAAGATGTGATGATATTGAGCTCAAAATGTGTATTATGAAGCTAATGAACCACGGATATCATATTTGTTGAATGAGAGGATCAAAAATCAATGTTTGATTTGAGCCAAGGCTCTAATACCACCTGATGAAATCAAATAATGTGTGGCAGCAACAACAAATAACAGGACGATATTGTTGTTGATGATGATTGATTTCGCCAATGATCTTTTTCTAATCTCTCAAATGATATAGCAAAAGTTTGTTATATAAATGTTCAACAAACACTAATCATGCTATGGAAACCCATGATCAATGCTTATGATAACAGTGTGATTGTGTGTGTGTCTGATTGCTAGTGATTGAATGTGTAAGGCCCCGTTCCTGGGCACCTCACAGTTGGTCATTCAAAGCAATTATTACATAAAACGTTACATAATACAAATTTAAGTAGCGGAATTAATTTAACAAAAGCCACTCATTTCATTATAAACACTGTTGTTAAGCAATACAACATGGTTTAATCATGTTACAAAATAATAGTTTAATTGCATTACAAAACAACAGTACTATCATGTATAAATGGATGTCAGTCATGCCCCGCCGAGTAGCTTCACCCGCGTGCCATCCTCAGCAACATTTTACCTGCCAACCGAAAAATGCATAAAAGTCAGCGTTGCTGAGTGAGTCCTAGTTTCGTAAATAAATATACTTTACTTTTGTTTAAGAACCATCCTTTACTTTTGCACGTGTGCACACATCATACGTACACGTAGGTAATATCTTTATTATCTTCATCATCATTTATTTCAGACTTTTATCATTATCTTTCCGAGTCTTTTGCGACAACAAGGTCGCTCACCTCATTAGCAATCTCAAGGATTCCACGTCTTCCGAGTCTTTTGCGACAACAGAGACGCTCACCTCATTATCAATCTCAAGGATTGCACGTCTTCTGAGTCTTTTGTGACACAAAGTCGCTCACCTCATTGTCAATCTCAAAGATTGACCCTGTGTGCATCCTTCGGGGTAGCTAACCCGCATCACAGTTGAGCTAACGACAACAAGGTCGTGCACCTCTTTACATCTGCTTGCAAGACTTTCGTTCATTCATTTACGTTCTACTTTTCTTTATCCTTAATCTTTCACTTTCTTAATGATAATAATTTCTGTCTCGATCATGAACATACCACGTAAAGTCAGACCATAATAATATTAATAACATTAATGATAGGGTTTGCAAAAATAGGAATAATATTAATAAGGAATCATAAAAATAGTCATGATTATACTTGGAATTAGGCATTTAATAACCCTGGTTAACTGTCGTGGCAAAACCCTAATTGCACAGACTCCCATAAAATTCCTGAAAAAAATTTCTAAGTATCAGACGCTTGGGCCCTGTTCGGACGCATGGGCCCTGTTCGGACGAATGGGCTCTGTTCAGACGTCTGGCCCCGTACTTGGTTATCCTCAGCAAACTATCTAGACGGTTGGGCACTATTCAGGCGCAAGGGCCTGACTTAGACGCATGGAACTTAGGCGGTTGGGCACTATTCAGGCGTTTGGACCTACACTTAGCCATTTTTCCCCTTAGACGCATGGGCCTGTTTAGGCGCATGGGCCCTGTTCAGACGCATGGGCTTACATAGCATTTTTCTAAGGCAATTTCAGACTTCAGACGGTTGGTGTACTGTTTAAGCGGTTGGGCATCTCATTTGCACTTAAATGACATAAATCAGTCCCAAATTCGTCCTAAATCAAATTCCATGCTTAGTACTAACATTCTAAGCATCATAACACTTTCATAATCATAATAATCACCTCATTTACCCTCAAAACAGACACTCATCCACATACACGTTCACACACACATACGGGTGGTAACATAATTTTATAAAAAAACATACACATGCATTTTGCAGCCCCAAAATTGTTTAAAACATGTTAAAGAAAAGGGGATTCTAGAACTCACCTTTGCTACTTTTGAGCTTATACCCTTCTCTTGAGCTTTTTCAGACGGTTCTAGCACCTAAAACACACACACATATACAACCCGAACACACAACCACATTTATAAGCACTTAACCGAGACTAGAAACTTCTAAAACATCAAAAAACCAAGAATTGTTACCAAAAACTTCGAATTTCTTGCTTCTTCTAAAATTCCCGAGAATTCTCTACTCTTCCTCTTTCTCTCTCTAACAAAAATC
>BJCO01822253.1:0-13645 GCA_018326465.1 Flaveria floridana | reverse complement strand
AGCAAGAAGGAGGCTTTGGTGTTGCACTTCCTAACAAGTAGGGTGTTTGCAAGAGCTTGTGGGTATACTATCTTGACGCTTTCTCCTTTGGAGGCTTTGGATTCAACAACATCATCATCTTCTCCACCAAATTCCATCCATCTTCTTGTTCATAGAATGGTTGTATTCTATGAACACCCTATGGTTGTTTATGTTTGATAGCATGTCTTTTCACATATATTTGATCCTTGTTCTTAGGTTTGTATCTTGACATATAAAAATGGTTAATTTTCAGAATATAAACATGTTTTATATGTTCTTTTATCCGCTGCGTTTTGTAGTTTAAATGGTTAAACTAGCTTTCATAATCATGTACAAACCCAACACGTCGGCTATCCGCATTTCTATATGCGGATGACCAAAGAACAAATGCTGACAAGTATTTGTTCTTCCGCATTAACAAATGCGGACAACCGAAAAAATGCTGACAAGGAAGTGTACATCCGCATTAGTTAATATGGATGCTTAGCAACAAAAGCGCCAAGTGTTTACTCATCTGCATTTGTCAATGCTCATGACCAAACACTAATGCGATAGAAGAAAAACAAATGATAATGAAGATCAACACATCCGCATTAGTTAATGCGGATGAACAACAACAAATGCTGATGAAGACTTTTGTATATAGATTAGATCATAGTACAGGGTTAATTTAGTCTTTTGAAAATGCTTCCTGTCAGCCTATAAATAGAATAGAAATCCTCGTATTTAAGGTGACCGAGGATAGACAGAGAATAGACAATCAAAACATTTTGTTTCATCTTATGTTCAAGAGGTGCATTGTTACTGTATATTGCTCAAACCATAGCATTTATTGTAACCATTCACCTTTATCAATACAAAGAGCATTTATGAGTATTTCATGCATTCAATGTTCTATGATTGTTTGATTCCGCCTTACAATCATTGACACAATCATCATATTTCGTCCTTGTTAATTCACATTAATAGAGAATATCATTCTTATAATCCAGTCACAGACCTTCCTAGATGAGCTTGAACAAACACATCACCTCCCCTTTGTATGTGTGGCATGGAATCATTAATGAGGAGTTGAAGAAATTTTGGGAACATGTACATCTTCTTAGCTTTCTATACATCAACCTGATCACATAGACGTCCAAGAATGTACTTTGAGTAATTATAAGTTCTTCCTTCAAAAAAATCCAATGATCCCTAAAGATATATGCCTTGAGAATCGATCCCATCCAGACTTCTGGTTTGACATACATTTTAAATAAGTATGAAAAAGGAATTTATATGGCTTGCATAATATCCCTTTCTTGATTTCACCATTTTGGTAATCACCGTCGTATCCCATCAGGTCAAATACTTTCTGAATGTGCTCATGATCGAATACATCAGGGTGACCTACTTCTTGTTCTCCGAACTCCAACACCCTTCTGATTGTCAGTTCAACTATTCTCAGCACTTCATGTCTGGTAGATGCATATATCACTCATTCATCATTCTCCTCTGCTACCCTTGCGGTGTTCCAGAAATCTATCACATGGTTTTGATAGATTACTGGGTTAGCAGTTAGAGCGTAAAATAATCTCGATCTGTGTAGATATCGAATAATTTCTGTGCGTCCTTTAGTGACAGGATCATCAGGATTGAGAAATGCACATACATTATGCTCTTTTGCCAATCGGTTAGCCATCTGCAATACACAAGCATATTAGAAGGAAATAATTTAATGATTCAGACTTGAAATCAAAATGTTTAGAATTTTTAAGAATTTGAAGAGTTTTGATGACGTTTCAGAATCATACAGTGATTTTGATGCATAATGAAAGTTTTACCTCGATGATAATGTTCGTATGATGAGATGCAATCGAAATTTGATTGTTATTTCTTGTTATGAGAGGGTATTTTGAATGTCTGATGATCGAAGACGAAGGGTTTAAGAGTTTTTCGCTAATTACGTCTGAAAATGATTTTGAGAAAGTGAATACAAATGGCAACGGTCAAGTCTATTTATATCTTTGTAATATTATTTAAATCTCATTTAATGATATACGACCCTCAAACCCTAATTACCCTTCTGAATTAATTTGTTCTTCCGCAGAAAATTCAATCTTTAGCAGGTAGTTAATTCCTCCGTAGATCTTATGCAGAAGATAAATTTTAATTTATCTTCTACAAAAAATCTAAGGAAGTATAATATACTTGTTCATAGGTTACCAATTTTATGGAAAGCAATCATACTTGTTAAAATGTGAACACATACGTAGTTTACCGATCTAAGGAAGGACAAATTTTAAGTTTGTTAAATTTTGCACTGTAGCAGCTACTGAAAAGCAACATTACAGTGCAATTTCTGCCGAAGGATAAAGAGTTATCCTTTTTTGATGTATGATTCTAATACATTATTAGATCATGTATTGCTGTTGGACCTTATTCACTTTGTTCAATGGCAATTGTGTAAAAATTTCACATGACAGATATCCAACAACCAATATAGTTACTCAAGATACAATTTTCTTCATTAATGTTGATAAACTTATTTTTCATGTTGATTTTTTTACTACTCCCCCTAAATTTATGCTAAATTTATGCTTAATAATGAATTTTAGCATAAATTTAATGAGAGAGTAGCATGAAAAACATTTTTCTATCCAACAACGAGAGAAAACAAACATAATAATTTTTTATTCATTTTTTTATAATTTTTGAATATAAGCAGAAATGAAATATATTTACAAGCATATGAAACATATCTTGGGATCGTACTATAACACTTAGAACCTTCCTTATGTATTTTAGAATTTAAATAGAGACATAGATCTAGTACTGGTTGCAAGTATTATGTGCCATATAAATTCAAACAAGAGAAGATGTTCAACAAGGCATGCTGCTTATCATGTTTTGGTATTGTTTAAAGATTGACAAATATGGACTCCACTTAAATTCACATTAGAGTTTGTCCTCTAGATGTGAATCAGTTTATCACTGTTTTTAACACTTTTAGACTATGCTTGAACTCATAAAGTCTTATCTTAAGATTTCTTCAAAATCTTATGAATGCTGATGTTATGCTCTTTAATATAATGTACAGTTGATCATATTTGATTCGTTTTAGAGCTGTTCCATTTTGGAACTTATTTACTAATCATCATCTGGTCACCAGGTCATTGCTTTCGCAAAGCAAAGGTGCCTTTAACCCAAGTCTTTACTCACTAAAACAAAGGGATGATGAGGATTAGTATCAGATCACCAGGTCATTGCTCACGCAAAGCAGAGGTGCTCATGTATATGATAAGCAAAGATAAAGTGTATAAAGTGGCATACATAGAGTGTTTTTGTGACTAATAAGGCCACATCAGGAGAAGACATACTTTCTTGATCCTTAAAATGTAATTTTCATAACTTGTCATCCTTTGTATCTACTTTGATCAACTTGATCAAACCTTTTTCTAAGCAATTTCTTAGAAAATGGTATCTGATTTCTATTTGTTTTGTTTTGCTATGTTGCACTGGATTAGCAGTGATAAACATAGCAGCTGAGTTATCTATATGAATTGGTGTATGTAGAAAATTATACCCATAGTCAAATAGTTGGTTTTGCAATCATAAAATTTGAGAGCGACCAGCTAAAGCAGCTATGTACAGCTTCAGCTATGGAAACTGAAATATTTATTTGTGTCTGGCACTACCAAGACACAAGCCTTGGTCCTAAAAATTAACATCCACCTGTTGTGGATTTTCTATTATTGTTACACCCTCCAAAATCACTATCTGAATAGAAGTAGAGGTTGAATTCTCCTTCTTTGGGATACCAAAGTCCAAGTGTTGGCTTCCCTTTAAGATATCTGAATATCCTCTTCACATCATTCATATGTGATTCCTTTAGATCAGATTGGTACCTTGCACAAACACAAACAACAAACATAATGACAGGCCTGCTTGCAGTTAAGTACATTAATGATCCTATCATTTATCTATACAATCTTTGATCTATAGACTTCCCTTTAGGATCAGGTACAATCTAATCTATGGTTGATGTTGGGGTTTTGCATGAAGATGTATCAGCAAGAGAGTATTTCTTCAATATTTGATGGATATACTTTTCTTGGTTGATGAATATACCATCTGGTTTCTGATGAACTTATAATCCAAGGAAGAATGTTAATTCTCCCGTAGAGCTCATCTGAAACTCAGATTTCATCAATGCTTTAAACTCTTCACACAGTCTCTTGTTTGTTGATCCAAATATAATATCATCCACATATATTTGAACAACCAAGAGATCTTGATATTCATGCTTGAGGAAGAGAGTCTGATCTATTATTCCACTCTTGTATCCATGCTTTAGTAGGAAGGATAATAATGTCTTATACCACTTCCTTGGAGTCTGATGAAGTCCATACAAAGCTTTGTCAAGCTTGTATACCCTGTGAGGGTAATCTGGATCTTCAAAGCCTGGAGGTTGAGCAACATAGACCTCTTCATCAATTTTACCATATAAGAAAGCACATTTTACATGCATTTAGTAAATTGTGAATCTCTTATATGAAGCATAGGCTAGAAAAACTTTGATTGCTTCAATCCTTACAACTGGTGCAAAGACATCATCATAGTTTATTCCTTCTTCTTAAGTATAGCCTTGAGCTATAAGCCTTGCTTTATTTGTTACAATGATTCCTCTGTCATCTAGTTTGTTTTTGAAAAGCCATCTTGTACTAGTTGGGTATTGGCATTCAGGCAGATCAACTATATTCTAGACTTTCTGCTTTATGAATTCTTAAAGCTCCTCTTGCATAGCTTTAATCCAGCTATTGTCTTTAAGTGCAGCTGTAATATTAGGTGGAACCACTTAAGATAGAAAATAGGAGAAAAGACAAATTTTTGCTGCTCCCCTTGATTTCTTGTGGTTCTTTCATGAAGATCACCAATTATGTTTTCAATTGGGTGATCTTTATGAATTCTGGTTGTAGGCATTGTTTCAACTTGAATGAAGGTTTCCAGGTTGGTTATTTGTGTTGATGGAGATTGATCCAGTTGTGATGGAGAATTAACAAAGTAGTCAAATTCTTCATCATGGTGGTATGATGCTGGATGGTATCCATATTTTTGATTTTGTACTTCAGTAGATGGAGGCTGAACTTCCGTAGGTGTTACAGGAACATCTCCGGATGTATGTGTTGGTTCTGCTAATGGTGTTAATGGATATGGACTTTTTACTAATGGATTTGGAACTTCAGTTAAAGGAATTGTAGTATCTCCAGTGTAGATGGAAAAGCTACGGATGAAGGAACTTCTCTGGATGCAGTATTAACATCTGCGGGGTCGAAGTTGGATTTCCATTGGTTTGTCCATTACATGATTTTGGTGATGGGCCATGATTTGTACCACTTGAAGTGTATGAATGAGTTCTTGGTGGATCCGCAGTTAGTGATACTTCATTCATTGTTGGAGGTATATAAGGATAACATGTATCCATAGAACCTGCAATATTCAAATAACCAAAGTTTAATGAATTTGTGAAAGCATCTATGTCAAACAGCCATGATGAACCTATTACTGATTTTGTAAATGAGGTTTCATCAAAAGATATATTAGGTGTTTCTTCCATAATGTTTTATTATGGAATATAAACTCTATATGATTTGGATGTTGTTGAATAACCAACAAAGAAACCATCATAGGATTTTTTTAAAAACTTTCCTAATTGTTCCTTGGTGTTTAACACAGATACATAACCCCTAAAAGCTCTAAGATAGCCTATAAAGGTTTTTGTTTAAAAAAAAGCTCATAAGGTGCTTTGTTATGTTCTTTAACAATTAATGTTCTATTTTGAACAGTGCAAGCTGTATTCACTACTTCAGCCCAAAAGGTAATGGGCAGATATGAATCAGCTAGCATTGTTCTAGCTGCTTCAATGAGAGTTATGTTTCTTCTATCAGTAACTCCATTTTGTTATGGAGTTCTTGGTGCACTGAACTGCCTTGCTATGCCTTTATTCCTACAAAAGGTATCTAGAACACAGTTAACAAATTCAGATCCATTATCACTTCTGAAAATTTTAACTTTTAAATCAAGTTGATTTTCAATTTTAGTGATGAACTCCATTATTGTTTTGGATGTTTGAATTTTATGTTTTAAGTGTAACACCCGAAATTTCTAGTCAAATAAAAGAAGAGAAAAATATAATAAGAAAAGAAAAGGAAAGTATTTTGAAAGAAATAAAAAGCAACCAAAGTAGGGGGTGTAAGTGTCAAAAGGACAAGCATTATTATTTTATATTTAAAATGGCATGGCCGCCCACAACCCCATCCACTTCAACTGCTATTTGGGTTTTAGAAAGAGAGAGCAGAGTTCATCGATATTTTTAGAGAGAAGAAGAAGTTGCTAAAAGGTAAGATTTCTTTGAAAGTGTTCGGTTTTTATAAATTTTGACCATGTAACCGAAGTGTACATGTTCTCATGTGTATTCATGTGTTAGGGTTTGTGTTTTTGGAAGTGTTTAGGTGTTACAAACATCTGCAAAGTTTAAGTTGAGAGGATTTAGCTTGAAAGCAGCTAAGGTGAGTTTCTAGACCCCGTACTTTTACTTGTTTTAAAGATTTTGGGGTTGAAAATGCATGTAAAACATTTTTTAAACTTTGTATGTACGACCGTAGGTGTATATATATGCTTGTGTGTTATGTTTTATGGTTGTGCATGATAAGTTAAGACTTAGAATGGCATTGGGCAGCTTAGAATATGTTTAGGTTGTGTTTGGGACTGAAAAATATGCTAAAATGATGTAAGTTGATGGCCATGCGCCCAAACAGGGCCCATGCGCCTGGTAAATTGCCTTAGAAATATCAAGTATAGGCTCATACGCCCAAACAGTACCTCATGTGCCTAGATTTTGCCTTAGAAATTCTAAGTGTAGGTTCATGCTCGTGAACAGTAGTCCATGCGCCTGAACTTTTGACTGAAATGACTAAGTGTAGGATGAAGCACCTGAATAGTGCCCATGAGCCCAAAAAGGCTCATGCGACTAATTGTTAAAGTGGTTAAGTGTAGGCTGATGCGGCTACATAGTTGAGAAGTACCCAAACAGGGCTGATGGGCCAAAAAAGTCCTCATGCGCCCAACACTTCAAAAAAGATTTCTGAATTTGAGGAAAAACAGAATTTTAGGGTTTGACCCTAGTTTGACTTGTGAGCTGTTTTGGACTATTTTAGGCATGAATAAGTGAGAGTTTATGAATAGTATATGCATGATGTTATGATGAATGTATGATATGCATATGAGTATAAGTTGTTATCTTTTATTAGTTTTCAAAACGTATTTATATTGTAATATAATATACGTAAGTATTATGTTATTACTTTACGTAGCATGATCAATATGTGAATGAGCGTAAAGTATAATGTAATGAAGAGAAAGATAACAAAGATGAAAAGTGAAACGTAATGAAGGAAAGAAAAGGCTTGCAAGCAGAAAGAAAGAATAATTACACCACTTTGTGAGTTGATAGCTCAACTGTGTGTTTTATAACGTGCGATTTTAACCCATGAGGGTCCACACACAGGGGAATTAGTCTAGGTGACTGAACCTATAGTACGAAACGGGATCCTTATCATTCAACCCTAGCTTTGTGCCAATATATGATACGGCTTTGTGCCAGATAGTAACGGGGCTTTGTTCCTAGAATGGTGGCTTCGGGCCACGGGCTTCGTGCCAATTAGTAAAGGAGCTTCGTGCTCGGAATGGCGGTTTCGGACCGCGATGGGGGAAAAGCTTGACAGGATCTAGAATTAGTACGAGACGAGCGAGATGATAAAGTATGAAACAAATGAAGTAATGTAGTACGAAATGAATGTTAACGAAAGATAGTGATAAAGTATGAGAAGAACGTTAACGAAAGATAAGGATAAAGTACGAAATGAGTAATAACGAATGAAATGATAAAGTAGGGAACGAACGAACACGTACAATAACAAATGAACATATGTGATAGTAAAGAAAGTGTTATGGAAAAGAGTATTTTTACGTATGAAATGTGTAAAGTATTTTGATACTTATAAAAGTAGAATCACTCAGCAACGCTGACTTTTATGCATTTTTAGTTGGCAAGGTAAAGGTTGCTGAGGATGGCACGTAGGGAGGCTACTTGGCAGGGCAAGACTGGCATCCATTCACGCATGTTAATATTGTTGTTTTGTAATGTAATCAGTGAAAGATTCTTTTGTAGCTGAACAGTGTTGTATTGCATAACAACAGTAATTGTTAATAAAATGAATGGTTTTTGTTAATGACTTCCGCTGTGATATTTTATGAAATGTATAATAATATATATGTATAGTGTTATGAATGACCAACTGTGAAGTGCCCGGGAACGGGGCCTTACAAGTTGGTATCAGAGCAAAAGTTTAAGTGAATTGGGTAAATATTTTCAAAACCTAATCTTAAACTGAGAATGGGATAAAAGGAAAGGCGTGTCAGCCCAAGTGGCTACGTGCCATCAGGTATTTCTTTTTCAAAGTTAATTGGAGTTATGTGCTAGTTGATTATGTGTTGTTAGTAGATTTAGATGCTGATATAGTCAGGATAGGAAATGCTTAAGGTTATGAAGAGTAAAATAAGTGGCTGATCACAACTGCCCACTATAATTAGGGACTTACTATACTTAACATAAGCTGAGCTATTCCTTGAATGATCGTGTTAGTGTTTAAATCTTATAGTGATTAGAGAATGGATGGAGGTAGATCATCTAAGGCCTCTAGGGGAGGAGTACAGGGAGGATTTGGTGCTGAAACGCGTGTCACTAGGAATAAGGCTAAGACTGCTGAGAGGGCCTGTGAAGAGCTCGAAGTGCATCACCAGGAGGGTGGTGATGAGAGTGCAAACTTAAGGGCCTCAGTGAAAGAGATGGTGGTAGAGGAAGTGCATCATGTCATGCAGACGATTCTGCCGTCTGTAGTGACTAAAGTGATTAAGGCGGTAAGAGAGGACGAGAAGAAAGAGAGGAGAAGGACCACAGGAAGAGAAGAGAGGAAACGATCGGAGACCGAGACGATTATCTCAAGTGAGGAAGAGGAGGAAGAAGCGGTGCAGGAAACTACGCGTGGTTGCAACTATGGGGTATTTCAGAGGTGCAAGCCCTTAACATTTGATGGAAATAGCACTGCTGCTGTTGCTCACTGATGGGTGAGAGAGATGGAGGTGGAACTTGATATCAGTGAGTGCCGAGAGGACCAAAAGGTGAAGTTTGCTACCCACTCACTTATGGATACAGCCTTATGTTGGTGGGATAATACTATCCAGGCTGAGGGTACTAAGGCGATTAGAAGGATGATGTGGTCGGAGCTGAAGAAGCTGGTGATCGAGGAATTCTGTCCTCACTGGGAACTTAACAAGATAGAGAGGGAGTTCCAGCAGCTGGAGGCTGGTACCATGACACACCAGCAGTACACCACCAAGTTCAATGAGATGGCAAGGTTGGTGCCGGATCAAGTGACGCTGGTGTTGAGAAAGATCAAGAAGTACATCCAGGGATTACCAGTTGACATATGGAGGCATTTTATCGTTGCCCGGCCGGGTACCTTTCGTTCGGTGGTGGACCTGGCGGGTAGGTTGTATGATGAAAGAGAAGTGGCGGTAGTCGAAATGAAGAAGACGGGTGATGGTGATAAGAGCTGGGGAAGGAAGAGGTTTGGACGTGGTGGTTTCTCTCCAAACAAAAAAAGGAGGAAAGTGGATGATCAAACGATGGTGTCCTCAGGTTCGGGGATAAAGAAGTGTGGTAAGTGCAGGAGAGAGCACGTTGGTGAATATAAGTGGGGTTTGAACGTGTGCTTCAAATACGGGAATCCCGGTCATGTGGCGAAGGTGTGTGGACTTATATGGTGTTATAACTGCGGTGAGGAAGGCCACGTGAGCAGGGACTGCAAAAAGCCAAGGGCTAAGAGTTCTAGGGCTAAGAAGAAGCCAGAGGAAGGAGGACAGAGGACAACTGCTAGAACCTTCATGATGACGCGGGAGGAGGCCAGAGAGGATCCCGATGTCATGTCAGGTATGTTTCTAGTAAACCAAATTTGTGCCTCTGTGTTATTTGATTTTGGTGCTAGTAGGAGTTTTATTTCAACTGCTTTCTATGATAAGTTATCTATTAGTAGTGGGAGTATTAATGATCCATTTAATGTAAAAACTGCTATTGGTAAGTCTACTAGAATTACTGATGTGATAGAGGACTGTGCCATTGAATTAGAAGGTCATAGGTTTGCTGCTAAGTTACATGTGATGCCCCTAGGTGGATTTGATGTAATACTAGGGATGGATTGGTTAGCAACCTATGAAGCGAACATCGTATGTCGAAAGAAGATAATTCGATTAGTTACGCCCGATGGAAGTTTGGTGATGGTCTACAGTGATCGCGTCACTACGATTCCAAAGGTGATTTCGATGGTAGTGGCAGCAAAGTGCATGAGACATGGATGTAGTGCGTATCTGGCCTACATAAAGGATGTAGACGTGTGAGTGCCATAACTATCCGATGTACCAGTGGTATGCGACTATCTGGACGTGTTCCCAGAAGACTTACCAGGTGTGCCACCGGATCGTGAGATTGAGTTTCAGATTGATCTGATACCCGGTGCTCAACCCATTGCCAAAGCACCGTATCAGTTAGCTCCTACCGAGATGAAGGAACTAATAGATCAACTGCAGGAGTTAATGGATAAGGGGTTTATCCAACTGAGCATCTCTCCTTGGGGTGCTCCGGTGTTGTTTGTGAAGAAAAAGGATGGTAGTATGCGGATGTGCATTGACTACCGAGAGCTGAACAAGCTGACGGTGAAGAATCGGTATCCGCTACCGAGGATTGACGATTTGTTTGAGCAGCTCCAAGGTGCCAGTTGGTTCTCGAGGATAGATCTTCGATCTGGTTACCATCAGTTGAAGGTGAAGGAGCAGGACATCCCTAAGAAAGCTTTTCGCACGCGTTATGGACATTACGAGTTTCTCGTTATGTCTTTCGACTTGACTAATGCGCCAGCTGCCTTTATGGATTTAATGAACCGAGTGTGTCGATCGATGTTAGATAAATCAGTGATCGTACTTATTGATGATATCCTGATTTATTCAAGAAGTGAGGAGGAACATGCCGGCCACATACGTGAGGTATTGGAGACACTTAGAAAAGAGAAGTTGTATGCTAAATTCTCTAAGTGTGCTTTCTTGTTACGCGAGGTGCAATTTTTGGGTCATGCTGTTAATGCTGAAGGAATTATGGCAAACCCGGCAAAGGTTGAGGCATTGATGCAATGGAAGTCTCCAAACACGCCATCCGAGATCCATAGTTTCTTGGGTTTGGCGGGCTATTACAAGAGATTATCCAAGACTTTTCTAAGATAACCTTACCTTTGACTAAATTGACTCGCAAGGATGTAAAGTTTGAATGGGGTCGAAAACAGGAGGACGCTTTTGACGAGTTAAAAACAAGATTGACTCAAGCTCCTGTTTTAACGTTACCCGAAGGGAGTAAGGACTTAGTAGTGTATTTGGATGCATCTTATTCGGGGCTAGGTTGCGTGTTAGTGCAATGGGGAAAGGTGATAGCCTATGCATCCTTACAATTAAAAATCCACCAAGTTAACTACCCTACACATGATTTGGAGTTAGCGGCTTTGGTTTTCGCGTTGAAGATTTGGAGGCACTACTATACGAAACGAAGTCGACCATCTTCACCGACCACGAAAGCTTGAAGTACTTCTTCGAGCAAAAGGATCTCAAAATGAGACATAGGAGATGGTTAGAGCTCATCAAAGATTATGACTGTGAGATCCATTACCATCCGGGTAAGACCAACGTCGTGGCCGATGCCATTAGCTGAAAGGAGAGACCCGAGCCGATTCGGGTGAAGGCTTATCAGTTGGTTATGACTGCTGATGTGGTGACCCAGGTGAAAGGGTTCCAAGATGAGGCGTTCAAAGAAGATCACCTAAATTCCAAACAAATGGGAGGTTTAGTTGCAGAATTGGGTGAAAACACTCTCGGTGTTAGGACCCGAAGTGGACGGATGTGGATCCCTTGTTACGGCGATCTACGGGGAAAAATTATGGACGAGGCTCATAAGACTCGATACTCAATTCATCTCGGTGCCATGAAGATGTACCAGGATATGAAGAAAGATTATTGGTGGCCAGGATTGAAGCGTGATGTAGTAGAGTATGTGAGTAAGTGCCTTACTTGTTTGCAAGTGAAGGTAGAACACCAAAAGCCATATGAGAAGATCCAGTCGTTGGATATAGCCAAATGGAAGTGGGTGCACATAACCATGGATTTTATTACTAAGCTACCTCATACGGAAAGGGGATGCGATACGATATGGGTGATTATTGATCGACTGACGAAGAGTGCTCATTTCATGCCGATCCGCGAGACGTATTCATCAGGAAGATTGGTGGATTTGTTCATTAAAGAGATCGTAACTCGTCATGGTGTGCAGGTGTCTATCATGTCGGATCGTGACACCCGGTTTACATCAAGTTTTGAAAGAGATTCCATGATGCAATAGGGACGAGGCTACATATTACAACACCTTATCATCCTTAGACGGACGGTCAGTCTAAGAGGACGATCCAGACGCTTGAAGACATGCTTCGGGCGTGTGTGATCGATTTTGGAGGAAGTTGGGATGATCACTTACCGTTAGCTGAATTCTTGTACAATAATAGTTATCATGCCAGCATTCGTATGCCACCTTATGAGATGCTATACGGTAGGAGGTGCAGGACGCCCGTGTGTTGGGGTGATGTCGGGCAGAAGGAGTTGGGAAGCCTTGAGGTGATCGAGGCTATGACTGAGAAGTTAGAGAAGATCAAGGCTTTCATGAAAGCCGCAAAGGATCGCCAAAAGTCTTATGCTGATAAGAGACGTAGACCGATAGAGTTTGAGGTTGGTGACAAGGTTATGCTCAAGGTATCTCCATGTAAGGGGATCATCAGGTTTCGAAAACGGGGAAAGTTAAGCCCAAGGTTCATAGGGCCATTCCATACTGCCGCGAGGGTAGGGGAAGTGGCCTACAAATTAGAACTACCTGATGAGTTGAGTGGAATTCACCCTGCATTCCATGTATCTCATCTTAGGAAATGTCTAGCAGACAATGATGCATTTGTACCATTAGAAGAAATTGAAGTCGACGAACGACTGAATTATGTAGAGCAGTCGGTGGCCATCCTTGATTGGAAAGAGAAGCACTTACGTAATAAAGTGGTTCCGCTGGTACGAGTACAGTGGAGACACAGAAAAGGATCAGAATCTACGTGGGAGACCGAGGAAGAGATGAGGAAATTTTTTCCTCAATTTTTTGAGGACTGACAGGTTTCGAGGACGAAACCTAAATATGTGGGGGAGACTTGTAACATTCCGAAAAGTCAAAACGAGTCATCGAGGATAATGGTCTTAATTTGTGGGTATTTAATAAAGGAAGGAAATGGATTATGGGCTAGTTAGGCTTATGGGCAAGAGCCTAAGTGATTTAGGGCCCATAATCAGCCTTCAAACCCACCTAATCAGCCACCATCTTCCACACTTGAACCCTAGCCACCAAAATTCGTAGAGAGAGAAAGTAGAGAGAGAAAGTGAAGAAAACTCAAGATTTGGAGCT
>BJCO01822244.1:0-10212 GCA_018326465.1 Flaveria floridana | reverse complement strand
TTCATCTTTTCTTCACCTTTAAGCTTTCTCAAAATGGCCAACCTTAACAGAAGAAATGACCCAGATTTCTCCATGCAGTTACACAGGCAACACAATCAGGTTGTTCTGTTAAACTCTGAGAAAGATCCACATTTCTCAGAGGTGTGCCAATTCTTGGCTCTGTCAAACTACTTCACCTCCCTTACTATTGATCCTATTCTGTATGAGGATCATTTGCTTGAATTTTGGAAGACCTGCCAAGAGGTCATTATGGATGGGGAGAAGGCACTGTCTGCCACAGTGCAGGGAAGAACAATCTTCATCACTCTAGCCATCATCAACAATCATCTTCAGCTGGGTGTTGAAGAAGGTGAGGTGTTCCTCCTAAAACAAGTTGTTAATCATTCCTTTAAGCAGATGGGCTATGAGGGAGATTTCTCTATAAAGACCTTTAGGAAAGGGAAGGTCTCACCTCAGTGGAGATACCTACTTCATATGGTTATCCACAGCTTGTCCAACAAGCATGGAGGGTGGGACCAGATTCCTGAAGATCTCTCTTTCATAGTTCATGGGATGGTTCAGGGAGTCAAGTTTAGGTACTCTCAATTTGTTTATACTAATCTGATTGCAAACTTGGACTCCTTAGAATATTACATGTTTCCTAGATATGTTCAATACATTCTTAACTGTGAACTGGGCTGACAGTTGAGGGAAATATGTAATATTCTTAAATTGGGACAGATGAAGCCTGAATCTTTAAAATTTTGAGAAAGCCAACTGTTGGCATCTCAGGGGTAGAAACATGCCTTGTCCCAAAATTGTTAGAGCTCATTTCTCAAGGTGACAACCTAGCAACACAGGCTAGTGTTGAACCCACACCTTCTACATCTCAACCACCAAAACAAACACAAATTACGCTTACCTACAAAAGAAAATACAAATGGTTCCACCAAAACACAAATGAACCCCTACTCAGGCTATTGAGTTTGTGCAGGCCCCCATATACCTACCTATATAGGAGAAAGTGGATATTGGAGCTCCCACTTCTCCTAAGGAGCAAACCACTCCCATTACTTCTAAGATCAGTGCTGAGGTTCGTCATGCTCAGCCTGATGAGCTCACAAACATAAATGCCTTAAGCCTTCACTTTGAGTCTCAACACTCAAGTGAACAACCTTCAGGGGACAGCTACCATCCCCAGCCTTTAGACTTAAACCAACCCATTCCTAATGTTGACTTCTATACTGATAAAGACTTAGGTGTCAGTGAGTACCATAAGTCTCCCTACTACTCCACTCCTTAAAGAGAGATGAGTGTTCCTGAGTCGCCTAGGTCTAGCCCACATTAGTCACCAATCACTGAGGTGGATACTTCCGAAGCTGTTCAGGATATCCATATGGAAGAGGCTCTCACTTCAGCAAGTGATTACATCATTCAGACCTCAACCATGGCAACTCAACTCCTTGACACTTCAACTGAAGCTGTCACTGAGCAGAGGAAATCTAGCAGCCAAGAACACCATGCTGGTGGTGAGGAAGAAGACCTTAGTCCAATTCTCTCATCCCCCAATGATTCTTCTCATGAAGATGAGGGGAATCAGAGTCTAAAGGTGCAAAAGCTATCACAAACATGCAATTATCTAGTCTCCAAGGTTAGTCATCTTAAATCTCAAGTGACTACCTTGCAATACAGGGTTAATGATGAGCAACTTGAGATATCTTATCTTTAGGAAAAACCAGCTGGGAGACCTTTAAGGGGAGCTCAACCAGGAACACAAGAACCTGTGAATGTGATTGACCTAACTCCTAGCTCACCTATGCAAGAGGGTGATGCTACCAAAAAGAAGGAGAAAGTCATTACAGTCACAAAACCTAGGAGTTCTCCAGGGAGTATGGACATTGAGGGCTCACCATCCTCACTTGCAATTGTGCATACTTAGCAACTTTCTCAAGTTCTCATTGACTTTGACAGTATAGACTCTGTCATTAGGAGTCTCTTTGAGAAAGGCATTCCAAGGACTATCTCATCTCTACCAACTTGAAATCACATTATTGGGTGGAGGTATGATGCTGATAGAAGAGCTCTCATTCTTCAAAGAGTTCAAGACAGGAACACTATAGAGTTCTGCCTTAGAAGAAGACTAAGGTAATCAGGCAATATCATCGGTCAATTGGATGTTGAGGCAGACGCTAAGATTAGTTTCATAGGGCAACCTTGACTGAAGGCCTAGTGGTAGAACCTGAGCGCCCTGTCTCACCATCAACTGCTGTAGAGGTTCATTCCCTTGATGAGACACCTACTGGTGAAGGTGCATCTCAACCTCTCTCTAGCCAGAGCTTGGAAGCTACACCAAGCAATGAATGTCAAAGCTCTCTCCACCCTGAGTCACAAAGGTCTGTGAATGACAAAGGGAAAAGAAAATTGACTTCTGAGGAGATTGAGGAGGAGCAGAGAGAGAGAGGAAAAGGAAGCTAAGGGGAGAAAGTTCCTCTACTGGGTCTGCAAGACTAATGGAAAGTGCTATCAGGGCTACCCCAAGACCAAATACTCAGGATGATGAGATAAGGGCAGTGAGGATCAACTACTTGCAGACCAGGAACTATGACATTGATAACATCATTTCCCTTACCTTAGATGAGTTAAATGAACTGGATGACATGGAACTATCAAGAGAAAGAAAAAAGGAAGAGGATGTAGAGTTACTTCTTAAAATTAAAGAAGAAAGAAGACAGAAAAGACTCTACAAGCATGTGCCTACTCTCTCCCAAGTTCAAGAAAGTCATGAACAAGAGGATGTGGTTCCACAAGAACCTCAGGTAGACAAAGAGAAGGATAGGATCAACATGATAAACTACCTGAGTGCCACAGGACTCTATCAGGCTAATACACTTCTTCTCTTACCCTTTGACTACATTGAGTTTGAGTATCTCATACAACTTCAACTTGATATAGTCAAAGAAAGAAAGATCACCAAAAGAAAGTTAAGGGAAGAGGCTGTAAAGTCAAGATCCATCATAAAAAAAAACTTGAAAAAGTTTGCTTATAGGTAGAAGATAATGAGCTTCTTGAAGCTGTACGGATTCCCTGGAGGGAGACTTGGTCCTACGTCTCTGTCCACCATGGATGAGCACATCAGGTAATCAAGCAGAAGATTCAATGATGTGAACTTGCTGACTTACACTCCCCACCAAGTCAGGTCCCTCAGGAAGTGGAGATTAAGGTTGAAACATTTAAGACAACACAACCTGAATCTCCTGCTGAACCTCAGCAAGCTTCCACTTTTGATCCACAGCAGGGATCTGTCCCCTCTCAATCTGAACCTGTGAGAGAGGAAGACCCAACCGAGAAAGACAAAGAAGATCAATCAGGTGCTCCAAGCGAGTCTTCTCAGTTAAAAAGTTCAAAGAGGAGAAAAAGGATGCTTTCCAAACCAAAGTCAAAGAAAAAGAAGAAAGTAAATAGTGATTCTATAGCCTAACTAAAGCTTTAGAACATGGTGATAAGGCTCATTCCCATGACATCTCGGCCCGCAGAAAGATACAAATCCTTGTTAAAAAATTGGTGGAGAGTTTCAAATCTCTGTTCTGATCCTCCTAAAATCCCAAATCACCCTCACCCAAACCCTGAATTGAGCACCTAGTTTGCAAAAACAAACTGCTTCTAGTTATGCTCTTTAGAAAAGCCTCTGTTTTGAGTAACTTTTGACTCTGTCAGAATGTACATTAATTAATAATTTCTCGTGCTTATCTCCTTTGCTATGTGTGAACATTGACTTGGAGTGGTGGAACTTCTCTGTTATACATGAGTATAGACCAGAAGTTTCACCAGTATGTTTTGATGATCATCTCCTCTGCTACACGTGAGTATAGACTGGAGCTCTCATCATCTTACCCCAATACTATATCACAATGTTTCTTTAATAAAAAAATCATTGTCGAAAGTTCCACCAATCAAATGATATTGAAGAACATTCACATTGGTACTCAAATGATCACTGTCTATGTTAACACTACTAGTAAAGCACATGCAAAAATCAGAGAGAGTCAATCATACTTAATAAGCCCTGATAACGGGATAAGTTATTTGCTAATATCTGTGGGAACCAAGTTACCTGAGCTTCTCTAATCAAACCTAAAACATGATAAGATCAGTTGTAGGTCACTCATTGAAAAGAATAAGGCATGGTTTTAAATTGGACAAACATACCGACAATCATTCTTGAACCGTTTTGGCTATCAAAAACTTAAAATTGTGATTAGAATCTGCATCAGTGTGATCTCACTAACTCGTCGATGTTAAAAAATACATCTTTGTGCTTAAGTATATCATGAGGATGTGATCTCATGATCGAATCAGTTCTTGGTGTAAAATGATTATTACTAAAAAATAATAAAAAAATATATAAAAAAATAATATTAAAAAAGAATTATTATTATTATTGATTGGTTAGAGTCTTACGATTAGATTTTATTAGCATTAAATTTCTTGTTTAGTTTTTCTTAAAATCTAAAATTAAAAAAAAATCCCAAAATATTTTCCATTTCAAATTATTTTTCATCTTTCATATTATGCTATTAAAATATTATCATTTTCACATGCATTTCACGTGAAATTGCACACACATGAGTTTATTTGTATTGTTGAAATAATCTAACGAGAAATGTGTAGAATGTCTTTGTGTTGGTGTTGCAGATTTTGCTGCAAGTGATGGCCAATCATCACCTGAGCAATGAACCAGACAAGAGAACCTGTTCTTCAAGTTTTAGAAGATTCCAAGCTAGGATTCCTCCTCCCACAGCTTCTGAAGCACTCAAGTATAGAGAGTTTGAAAAGTTGTTCCTAATCATTCAAATGACGCACACGAAGAGATGGAGCACATAAAAAGGGGGAGCCTGTGAGATGAAAGATCTTCAGCAACAGATCATCAATCTAGGGGAAGATTGAAGATCATTATATTGTTGACTTATCGGAGCTAGAGATGATATAAGATGTTGATAACGATAGACTAAGGGGGAGTATTGTTGGGTCTAAAAAAGATAGTCTATATTATCAACAGAGACAAAGTCAACAAAAGTCAACATTATGGTCAAAGTCAACGCAAAAGTCAAACAGACGCGTTCGAGACGAAGAACCGAGGTGATCTATTGACGATATATTTGACTAGGAGTTTTATTGTTAATAATTATATTTTGTGTCAACAAAATATATTTAATATTGTTTTAGTCATTTTTATGCTTTATTTGTATTTTCCCTAATTAGTTTAAGTCTAGGGGCTTAATGTATCATTAGTAAATATTATATTCACTATAAATAGTTAAGTTGTAATTAGGGTTTAAAAGCTTGCAAGAGCTAGATTTGAGGGTTTCCACTTTGTAATATCAGATTCAAATCATAAAAGATCAAACAAGGGTTTTTCATTGTGTTCTTGAGGTGTTCATCATTTGTTCATCCACATTTTGTGTTTGATCCAACAATTTTCACAAATCTCATTGATTCAAGTGTTGTTTGGGACCAAAAATTTTCACATTATAGGACCTGTATCTATTAACTTTACA
The DNA here is from genome assembly GCA_018326465.1 of Flaveria floridana. Lineage (NCBI taxonomy): Eukaryota > Viridiplantae > Streptophyta > Magnoliopsida > Asterales > Asteraceae > Flaveria > Flaveria floridana. Next base: position 4,678 of record BJCO01822244.1, on the reverse strand, counting down.
AATGCATTCTGTGGTACAAAGATGTTTCAATACCTTTAATTCTTCATGACCAACCATCAGTGCTTGTTTTAGAGATGCATCTTCAACCTGGAAACTCCAAAGCCTCCTTCTTCAATAGCAACTGTAGCTTACTGCTCGGGCTTCTAAGTGTATGGAGCTCCATTAGTGTGGTTTGGTCTAGGTTGTTCTTAGCCACCATTTGTTCTTGGTGCCTTGCACTCCCTAGCAAAGTGTCCTACTTGGTTATAGTTGTAACACTTCACCTTGATTTTGTCCAACCCAAACTTTTCACTAGATAAGTTGCTAGAAAACTTTCTCCTTGTCATCTTGTAAACTTTCTCCCTATATTCTTGTAGAACTTCTTAGCTCTATGAGTGAGAAGAGCTATTTGTTGGCCTATCTCTATGTACTCTAGATCATCTGGATGGATGCAGTCCAAATCTTCTAGGGTGTAGAGAAAGTTTCCATTGCTTTCATCATTAGACACAAAGGCTTGTGATGAGCTTTTCTCTTGAAATGGACTTTCTTGGATGTAGCTCTCCCTTGGTGTCTCGAGGAAGGTGATGAAAAAACTCTTTTGTGAGTTTTCAGGGTAGCAGATGAGACGATCCTGTGGTTCTCTGTAATCCTTTTCAAGCACATGAAGGGATGAACTCTGCTAATTATTAGAGTTGCAAGATGGATTTCGCATGTTCATCTCCATCTGGTATCAATTGAGGATACCATACCAATCAGTGAGAGTAAGGGTCTTGAGATTTTCAGTACTCTTAATGACCATACAATAGTATCTCCATTGTCTGGGAAGAGAGGACATGAACTTTCTCACAATGCCCCTATTCTCAAGAGTTACTCCAACATCTATTAGAGTATCTATAATCTCAACATACCTAAAGTATTGTTGAGTCATGGTTTCACCTGTTTTGAAGGTGATGTTCTAAAACTGCTACCTTAAGAAGTCTTTCTTGTTTTCTTTATCTTCATTTGACCCCTCATACATCAGCTTCAGTGCATCCCATAGTTGCTTAGCAGTTTTGAACTTTTTGAAGCCTCTGTAGATAGATTTTGGTCAAGGAGTTTGGAGGGCGGTCATGGCTTTCTAATCTACATCAATCTTTTTCGAGTCTTCTTAAGAGTAGTCAACCACTTCCTTTGGTATCATGCCACCTGTAGCGGTAGCTAAAGAGGTGCATGGTACATGAGGTCCAGAGATAACAGATCCCCACATCCTTCTATTAAGAGACTTGATGAGGCCTTACATTCTTTGGCACCAAGTATCAAAGTCATCAGGAGTGACCAGTGGAGACTTTGTCATAGTACCGGTTTCCAAATCAGCCTGTTTGAGAGCTGCCATTTGAGTTGTTAAGTGATTTATGAAACTAAAGGGATTTAAGATGGTGAGATCTTATAATCAAGAGCCTAAGATCCTCTGAAAGCAATTGTAGGATCGATTGAGGGTGGTCGATACAGTTAGTTTCACAATGAGGAGAGTGTTAAAACACTTAACACATCAAATAGCAAACCGGGTTTAAGTTAAAGATGCTAAGAACACAAGTAAGTAAGAGACAGAACACAGAACATGAACAAGATAAGTTAGGTTTTCAAGAATGTTGTATATTGCTCTCAAGTTCTATTAAAAGTGTTACAAAGCATAAAGATAAATACAAGAACCTAAGATAGTTTATACTACAATCTACAGCTGGCTAGACTTTAAAAGCCAGCTGGAAACACTAATCTAGACAACAAAATCAATGTATAGTCAAATGATAGATTTTTTTGACTTATGACTATGACATGACATAGCTCACATCCTAATATATTACAAAAAAAGGATAAAATGTACAAAGTAGAAAGTTACAGACCATAGGCCATAATCTACAGTTGACAAAAGTATGGACCTTTTCACCAACTTATATAAGTTGGTGACTTTTCACAGTGGTAGCGGAAAGTTGTTCAGCTTTATGTCAAAAGGTGATAAGAGAAAGCATGTCTTCTCTGTCTTAGAAAGAAACTAGTCTTTAGTCTTTTGGATTCAGAAAACATTATCTTTGAAGCTTCAAAAGACTTCATCTTTGGCTTTAGAAGATTTGGTTTTTGGCATCAAAAGATTTTACACTTAGACTAATTTAACTAAGTTGTGTAAAACTTCTAAAGTAACTCTACTTTGCATTTCATGCATGCATGCTAGAAGCTCTTTGGTTGCTTTGGTTGCATCAGCCTTTAAGTATAAACCTTACATATGTTTTGCAAGAAGTACACTTCTTGACCCCCTTGATCTCTAGTGACATATAATCTATCTGGGTTAATAACAAATGCCTAAGACAAGATGGCTCTATCAGCAGCATGAGGCTCTACACTAAGTGGAGTTAGTTGAGCAGCCTCTTCTTGATCACTCTCAGGATGTTTTGACCAATCCTGAGGTGTAGAGGTAGATGCATTGAGTAGTAGATGGTTCTTCTTTGTCCTTCTTAGTTTGATCCTTTTTCTTCACAGGTTCAAAAGGAGAAGGATCTGGACCCTAGCGTTGGCCCGAAGATGAAGCTTGCTGAGATGCAGTACTAGGTCCTAGTTGAGTTGTCTCTTGTGGTTCAACCTTGACCTCAGCTTCAGGTACAACCTCCTTTCAAAGAACACATACAGCTTCAAAAAGCTCACCATCCTCTGTCTTTCAGTAGACTTCTTCTGATTTCCTCTGATGGTGGCTCTTGACTTTGCAGCCTCTTTTCTCATCTTTCTCTTAGTATCATTTTGTTCTCTCAACACTTCTTGCTCAAACTACTTGATTTACTTAAACTCTATGTACTTGTAGGATAAGGGAAGTAGGTCTGCTGCCTGATAAGGCCTTTTGGTACTCAGATAGGTAATCATGTTTTGCCTGTCCTGTTCCCTACCCACCAGAGTTTGTTTCATAGTAGCCAAAGCCTCTATCTCAAGGCTTTCTTAAACTGAGGAGAGGGTAGGAGCTTTGTATTATCTTTTTCTTCTTCTTTCTTTTTTAATTTTGAGGAGCAATTCTATAGCCTCAGCTTCCTTCGTATAATTTGACACCTCAATGTCAGCCAGTTCATTGAGTTCTTCCAAGGTAAGAGAGATGGTTTATTCTATGTTGTAGTTCCTAAACCCCAAGTAGTTCAATCTGTCTACCCTCAACTCATCCTCCTGAGTGTTTACCGGGGGGCAGTCCTGAATACAGCTTGCACAAAGCCAGGGGTCTCAATTGAACTCTATCACCTTCCCTTCCTCTTCCTCTCTCTCTTCTCCTCCTTAATCTCCCCAGAGGTCATGATCCTTATCCATTTGTCAGTTACTGGCCTATGTGACTTAGGGTGGAGAGAGCTTTGGCCTTCATTTCTTGGTGTAGCACTGGAGCTCTAGCTTGAGAGAGGCTGTGAGACACCTTCATCAGGTGGTACCTCACTGAGGGTATTTGGTGCTTAAGTAGTTCCTATCTCAAGGTTCACAATTTTAACTACTGGTTCTTCAACCAAGATATCCTCTTCAAAGCTAATCTTAGGGTCTGCCTTAGTTCTAGTTGACCAATAGCTTTGCCTGCTAGCCTCAAACTATATAATTTGGTTCTCTTCTTGAACTATTCAAGCACCCTATCTTGAATTCTCTTAGCTAACCTTTCACCTTGCCTGTTTTGACTTAGGTTGTCATGTGGAAGGTTAACTATATAAGAGATCTCACAAAATCTTAGGGTTTTGGAAACTGAAGACTTCTTATTGTCCCTGAGATCTAGAGAGTACCAGGGCTTTTCTATCAGCATCATACCTCTATCCTATTATTGGATTTTTAGCGGGGTAGTATGGGGTAGACATAGCCCTTGGTATGCCCTCCTTAAATAGGCTTTGAATAAGGGCATCCACATCAATCTTGGCCTGAGGAGGTTGTTGAGGATGGACAACTGCAAGTAAGGGTGGTGAGTTCTTGATGTCCATACGCTAGACAGAACTTCCAGGTTTTATGATTGTAGGTAGGACTTTCTCCCCTTTCTTGTTAGCATTACTCTCTTGCACAGGGGAGCTAAGGGTTAGGTCCACCACATACACAAGTTCTTGTGCACCTGGCTGAGTTCGCCTGACAGGTCTCCCAGCTAACTTGCCCTTGAGATTGGTGACCTCAAGTTGCAGATCAATGATCTGTCTTTGTTAGGTTGTCACCTAAGACTCTAGGTTACTAACCTTTGAAACTAAATAGGTGCATGTTTTTTATAGTATTTGCAATCATAGGGGGTGAGACAATAGGACCAAAGTCTTCTTCCTCACCAAAAGCTTAGGGTTCTTGGCTGCTGGATTTCCCCTTCACCATGACAGCTTCAAGAGAAGTGTCAATAGGCTGGGTTGACATGGTTGAGGTCTTAATAATGTAATCACCTAAAGAAGTGAGAGCCTCTTCCATATGGACTTTCTGAACAGGTTTAGGGAAGTCCACCTGAGTTAGGGTTGGATGATGTGGGCAAGATCGGGGTTATTCAAGAGCACTCATCTCTACTTGAGCAATGTCACATCCCGGTGGAAGCGTGAAATGCTTGGGTGTGACTTTCTGGCACAAAACTCATTGATTACAGACAAACAATCAAAACAGTAACTTTAAACATAGTATCACATACCTACACACACACACACACACACACACACACACACACATATATATATATATATATATATATATATATATA
>BJCO01822201.1:0-21006 GCA_018326465.1 Flaveria floridana | reverse complement strand
AGGAAGTGTTGCTCCAGTTCAAGAAATACGAGGTATGGCAATTAGTAGATCTCCCCAAAGGTCAATACCCTATCAGTACCAGATGGCTATACAAAAACAAGACTGATGATAGGGGCATAATCATCAGAAACAAAGCAAGATTAGTGGCACAGGGCTACACACAAGAAGAAGGAATAGATTATGATGAAGTGTTTGCTCCTATAGCCAGATTAGAAGCTACCAGAATTTTCCTTGCGTACTCTGCAACCATGAAATTCACAGTGCATCAAATGGATGTGAAGTGTGCTTTTCTCTATAGCAAGATTGCTAAAGAAGTCTATGTGAGTCAACCTCCAGGCTTTGAAGACCCAGATTTCCCTCATAGGGTATACAAGCTTGACAAAGCCTTGTATGGTCTTCATCAAGCACCATGAAAGTGGTATGAGACTCTATCATCCATCCTGCTCATACATGCCTATGAAAGAGGAAATATTAATTAGACTTTCTTCAAAAAGAGAAAAGGAAAAGGCATGTTGCTAGTCCAGATTTAGGTGGATGATATCATCTTTGGCTCAGCAAACAAACAACTCTGCAAAAATTTTGAAGATCTCATGCATTCCAAGTTCCAAATGAGTGCGATCAGAGAACTCAACTTTCTTTTTAGGGGTGCAAGTACCACAAACAGTAGATGAAATCTTCATCAATCAATCAAAATATATGGAAACCATGTTGAAGAAATTTCATTTTGTAGATTATTAGTCTATCAGGACTCCTGTTGATACCAAGATGAAGATTGTCCAGATCCAGAAGGAAAATTAGTGGATCAGACTCATTACAGATCTATGATTGGATCACTCATGTATCTAATAGCTAGTAGACCTAACACTATGTTTGGTGTATGTGTTTGTGCTAGGTATCAAGCAGATCCCAAGGAATCTCATATGAATGCAGTCAAGAGGATATTCAGATATCTCAAGGGCAAGCCTGCACTTGGATTATGGTATCTAAAGGAAGGAGATTTCAATCTCTATGGATACACAGATAGTGACTATAGAGGATGCAACTTCAATAGGAAATCCACATCTGGTGGTTGTCAATTTCTTGTTCCCAGACTGGTCTCCTGGCAGTGCAAGAAGTAGACAAACGTGTCTATTTCAACAGTAGAAGCTGAGTACATTGCAGCATCAGCCTGTTGCTCTCAAGTTCTCAAGATTCAAAACTAGATGCTTGATTATGGTTTTAACTTCTTACACATATCAATTCATATTGAAATTATGCTCAAAAACTAAACATATTGAAATTAGATATCACTTTTTCAGCAATGTTCATAACAAATAATCCAGTTCAACACTCAAAAACTAAACATATTGAAATTAGATATCACTTTTTCAGAGATTATGCTGAAAAAGGGTTAATCAAATTGATATAGGTTCACACTGATAATCAATTAGCTGATTTATTCACTAAGTCATTTGATCCAAGTAGATTTGAATTCTTAGTTCAATCAATTGGCATGATTTACCTTGAGTAAAAACCAAAATCATCAAAAACATTAAAAAATTCATAAAAATACAAAAAGAATTCATTTTGCAGAAGTTTATGTTTTATACTCTGGGAAATGATATAATTATAGTCGTTATATCATTCACTGTGCTTATTTATAAATCTCAAATGACTGACATGGCTTATCTGATATGTGGGTAAGCTCAACTTGGAAATGAAAACACATGCAGTGATGAACTAAAGCTTATATTCAACTATGAAGCTTTCATCTCAAACTGTGTGTAAGTATTAGCTTATCCAAATGTGTGTGTGAGTAGCAACCTAAACACACTAGGTAATGATGTCATATGAATCTCTTTTTCTCACATCAGCTTTTCCTTTGTTTTGCTGAGCAAAGGCCTGGAAAAACAAGCACATAGTGCTGATATCATGATCCATCAAGATTCCTAATAAGGAACACATCCAACCTGGATGAAACAATAGGATAAAATACATTCCAAGTGAATACAACAAAAGAATCCTAAGAGAGATCACCTTCCAAAGTGAAGTTAAAAAAATCCCAATGTGGATCAAATAGATAAAAGGATCAAAGTAAAATAATCCCAATGAGGATCAAGAAAAATGAGATTTCATATTTTAAGTGACCTGATCAAGTAAGCTGTTAAAGTTCTACCATACATTGCATTCAGATAGTTGACCTTACCTTGCTTTTTAAGTGTGAGGTACATGTTGAATACCCAATCAACTCAAAACATGATAAGATCACTAGAAATAAAACATTAACCAAGTATGAGTTTAAGAGGACAAACATATCTTCAATCAATATGTTCATGACCATGTCTGTTTTACTAATAATTGCTTGTACTATGAATGGTAAGATTGATATGATCCCAAGAAAGGTATATCTCCACTTCATGTATAGATAAGAAAACAAAAATCACAAAAATATTTTCTCTTCAAAATTTTAGCAAATCTTTAAAGTTTCTATCTCTTATGGATAGAAACTTTAGGGGAGTAATTAAAATTTTAATTGTTTTGTACAGTAGTTTCCTTTCTTGAAAAATATAAAAAAAATCAAAAACAAGTATAAAAATCAGAAAACTGAATGTGTTGGTGCAGAAGTCATACCATAGTAACTTAGTTTTTGGAGACATCTTGAAGCGCAAAAGTCCAAGATCAGTCAACACTAGGAAACTTGTGTCACATCTAATGAACAAGTCAATCCAAGCAAGAATTGACAACCCAAGCAACAGTCAAAACTTCATAAGCAACAAATCAATAGACTCATCTTCATAACAATCAAAAGTAAAACACAACTTTATAAAGATCAAGCATCAAAGCAAAAACAACCAGAACTTCCCATAACAGAAACATTAAGATTTGACAAGTTTAAAACTTAATGGAGGTAAGAGCATTGGTTAATGCGGGTGAAGGTAACCCAAGCAAATAACCAATGCAGGTAATAGTTTTGAGTCATGAAAATAAAAGTGAAAGTAATGCGGATAAGTTAACTCTACTATATTAGTCTCACTACAAATATCTACAACCAAGTTTTCAAGTATGAAAACTAATGCGGACAAAGTTGTTCATCCGTATTTCTTTTCCTCAGTCGCATTTCTCAAATATGGCTGAAATCAATACTTAAAATTGGTTGTGTATTTGTATCATCACAAATTAGAAGTGTGCTCACACTCTTCTGTCATCATGTTTGAAGTTCAAGAAATGCGAACAATTTTGTTGTTCATCCACATTTGTTGAAGTAAATACGGAACAATACATGTTTTTCAGCATTTGCTACAGTGTACAATGACAAGACAAAGTTAAAACATCCACATTTGCTATAGTGCAAAAATGTATGTAAACTTAAACCATCCGCATTTGCTATAGTGTTCAAGTGTCTGAACATAAAACTTCCGCATTTGCTATAGTGAACAATGCTGCAGATTTTACTTTTTCGTATTTGCTACAGTAAACAAATGCTGACTGTTTTAATCTTTTGTATATGCTACAGTAGTCGACCGCACTTGTTTTTAACACTTGTATAATTTGAAAAGTACATTAAAAGGACTATTTAAACAGATCATTAGAGTGCATTTAATACTTTTCAAATTCGAGAGACAATATAGTGCGACAAGCGAAAACCTTCCTACTGTTTTCATCCATCATCAAAATCATTAACAACATTCTGATTCCTGTGTTCTTCAAACATCATATTGCCTCTATTTCGATTCTCAACCATCACAGTATCGAAACAAGGTGATCTCAGCAAAATCCACAATGTACCCGTCGAACACATTATGAACTCATAAACCATAAAACAAAGAAATAATCTCAAAATTAACCACAAACTAAGGATTGATACACATTTTCGAGCTCAATGACACAAATGATCATGAAAATTAACACACACAAGTGATTTTCAAAACCCTAAGATTGTCGTATGAACAGGGGATCATCAAAATGAAAATGCTAATTTGAAAACTTATATTTGAATGTAAAAAGGTATTTTAAATAGAAAATCAACATCAAAATAAAAGATAATTCACAATAAAATTGTTCATACATTGCAAAATCAAGTTAGATCAAATTTCTATGCAATATTACCCTTGATTCTTTAATTTTGACCAAACAAAGTCAAAGTTGAAATAATCGGCTTGATTTCACCAATGTATTGATGATTTAATATCAAAAAACTAACTCATATGCATCTTATGCAGAAGCTAATGGTGTACCTTACTTGGATTAGGTCCGAAATGATAGTGGATTTCTTGACCCTGAAGTCCCTAAAGCAGAAGGACTCAGAGACATGATCAGCTTCATATCCACTACCAGGGTTGCTTATGCTATCATAGTGAGACCAGTTATTTATGAGAACTTCATAAGATCATTTTGGAGTACAACTGAAGTTGCTTAAATTGATGGTATCAAGACTCTATCTGGTAGAATTTCTACTAATCACTCCCTTTCCATCACTGAACAAACTGTGAGACATTGTCTACAGGTTGGTGATGATGACAACATTCCACATGAACTAGAAGATGAGGAAATCATGACCTTCTTTGCCAACATTGGATATGAAATAGGATATGAAGGAAAGAAGATTTTCAAAGCGTTAGTAGATCTGCAGTAGAGATTTCTGATCCATCTATTCCAGCACTGTCTCTCCAAAAGAAAAACTGGATGGGATGATATCCCCATGACTACATCTTCAGCTATTTGTGCTCTATGCACCAACAGGCCATTCGACATGTCTGCTTATGTATTCACTGGTCTGGTGTTAGACATTCAAGAAGGAAGAAGACACATGTTCCTTTGTTAGGACCGTTTTCATACGGAGTACTAACGGATACTGTCCTTTTTCATGGCCATCCTTTTCTTCCTCTTTTCAGATTTTAACTGAGGAGACTAGCATTTAGAACCAGGTTGTCCTTGTTGGTCTCCCACAGTTGGGTCCTTTTTCTTTAAAGATTTAGAAGGAGAAGGGTCAGGACCCTACTATGGATCAGAAGATGAAGTTTGTTGTGGTATAGCACTAGGACTAGATTGTGTTGTCTCTTAGGGTTCAACCTTTACCTCAACTTCAGGTGCAACCTGACTTGGTGGAGAATGCAAGTCAATGAGCTGACCCTTTTTAATCTTCTACTTAATCATCCTAATGTGCTCAGCCATAATGGATAGAGACATTGGACCAAGCCTCCATCCGGAGAATCCATACAGCTTCAAGAAGCTCATCGTCCTCTATTTATCAGCAGACTTATTTTGACTATTTTGGATGATGGCTCTTGACTTTGTAGTTTGTTCCCTCATCTTCCTCTTAGCAGTTTTTGTTCTTTTACTACTTGTTGCTCAAGCTGCTTGAGGTACTGGAACTCTATATATTCGTATGATAAGGAAAAAAGTGTAGATGCCTAATAGAGTCCTGTGGCACTCAGGTAGTTGGTCATATTTTGTCAGTCTGCTTCCTTATCTACCTGAGGTTATTGCTCAGTTTCCACAACCTCTGTCTCAGGACTTTCTTTAACTAGGGAGAGGGTAGGAGCATGTTTGTAGAGTCTTTTCTTCCTCCTTTCTTCCTTGATCTTAAGGAGCAGTTCTGCATCCTCTGCTTCCTTCCTCTCCTTTGTCCACTCAGTGTCAGCCAGTTCATTTAGCTCTTCTGAGGGAAGAGAGGCGAGTTCATTAATGTTATAGATCCTGATCCCCAAGTAGTTTAATCTGGCTTCCTTCAACTTATCATATTGAGTGTTTTGCCTAGGGGCAACCCTGATTGTAGCTTCCATGAAGCCTAGGGACCCACTTGAACTCTCTTCCCTTAGCTTCCTCTTCCTCTCTTTTTCCTCCTCCTCAATCTCCTCAGGAGTTAGTTTCCTTTTCCCTTTGTCACTCACAGGCATTGGGACTCAGGATGGAGAGAGCTTTGGCATTCATTGCTTGGTTCAACACATATGCTTTGGCCAAAGAGAGGTTGTGAAGCACCTTCACTAGCTGGTGCCTCACTGAGGGTAAAGGATGTTGAAGTAGTTCCTGTCTCAAGGTTCACAGGTTCTATCACCGAGACTTCAGTCAAGGTTTCCCATTTGAAGCTAATCTTAGGGTCCACCTTAATATGTACTTGACTGATGACATTGCCTTTTAGCCTTTGTCTTCTTCTTTATCTGAACTCTTCAACAATCCTGTCTTGAACCTCTAAGCTAGTATGTTAGCTTTCCTGTTTTGACTTAGATTGGCAAGTGACATGTGAACTAGAGGATGACTCTCATAATACTTTAGGATCTAAAAATCAAAGACGTCTTGCTGCCCTTAAGTCTATGGAGTATCAGGGCTCTCCTGCCAGTATCATAACTCCACCCTAGTATTTAGCATCATAGGGTAGGGTAGACATGGCCCTTGGTATCCCCTCTTCAAATAGACTTTGTATGAGTGAGTCCACTCAATGTAGACTTGAGGAGTTTGCTGAGTATGGATAGTTTCAAGTAAGGTTGGTGAGTCCTCAATGTCCATACTCTGAGAAAAACTCATACGTCCTGTGATTGCTAGGACTTTCTCCCCCTTTTTGGTAGCATTGCCTTCTTGCATAGATGAGCTAGAGGTTAGGTCCACCATATCCATAGGTTCTTGTACATGTTGTTGAGTCCTCCTAAGTGGTCTCTCAGCTAACTTGCCCTTGAGATCAGTGATCTCAAGTTGCTAGTCATTGACCCTCTTTTGTAAGGTAGTCACCGGAGATTCTAGGTGACTAACCTTAGAGACTAAATAGGTGTAGGTTTTAGTCATTTTTTACACCTTTAGTTTTAGACTCCCCTCATCTTCATCAGAAGAATCACGAGGGATGAGAGAATAGGATGAAAGTCTTCTTTCTCATCACCAACACTAAGTTCTTGGTTACTAGATTTCCCCTACACCATGGCAGCTTCCATTGAAGTGTCAATGGGTTGGGTTGCCATGGTTGAGGTCTTAAGGATGTAATCACTTGCTGAAGTGGGAGCCTTTTCCCTATAGACCTCCAAAATAGGTTCACGTAGATCCACCTCAGTTGTGGGTGGATGATGTGGGCTAGACATGGGTGAGTCAGGTGCACTCATCTATCCTTGAGCCAGAGTAGGAGAATAGAGACTCATGGTACTCACTGATCCTATGTCTTCATCATCATAGAATTCAAGGTTAGGTATAGGTTGATTGAGGTCAAGAGGCTGGGGATGGTAGCTTTTTACTGAAGGTTGTTCACTAGAGTTTTGAAACTTTGAGTGAAGGCTTAAGGCTATTAGGGTTATGAGCTTATTAGGTTGAGCATGAGGACCTCAGCACTGATCCTTGAGGTGATGGGAGTGGCTTGCTCCTTGGGAAGTAGAAGCTCTAGTGACCACTTCCTCCTACATGGGTGAGGATATACCGACACAACCTGAGTAGGTTGTGCAGGGGTTCATTTGGATTTTCAAGAATAAGTGATCGTTATTTGAGACTGTTTGGGTGGTTGAGAAGTAGAAGGTGTGGGTTCAATACTAGCTTGTGCTGCTAGGTTGTCACCTTGAGCAATAAGCTCTAAAATTTTTGGGACTAGGGCTATTTCTACACCTAAGAAGCCCACAGTAGGCTTCCTCATTGTTTTGAAGATGTCAGGCTTCATCTGTCCCATTTTAATATTATTACATGTTCCCCTTAACTATGAGCCCAGTTCACAGTTAAGAATGCATTGAACATATCTAAGAAACGTAATATTCTAGGGAGTCCAAGTTAGCAAGCAAATTTGTATATACAAACTGAAAGTACCTAAACTTGACACCCTAAAACATCCATGGACTATATAGGAAAGGTATTCGGGAATATGGTCCCAACCTCCATGTTTGTTTGATAAACAATGGATAACTACATGGAGGAGGTACTTCCACTAGGAGCAGGCCTTCCCTTTCTAGAAGGTTATTATAGAGCAATCATCTTAATAGCCCATCGGCCTGAAGTACTTGTTTACAACCGAATTTAGGAAGGACAAGTATCCTTCATCATCATCCATCCTAAGATGGGAGTTAACGGAGGCTGGAGTGCTAAAAATTGTCCTCCCCTGCACCGTGGCAGATATTTCCTTCTCCCTATCCATAGTAACCTCTTGGCAGCTACTCCAAAACTCTCAAAGTTAATCTTCATATAGTAGAGGATCTATGGTGTGGGAGGTGAAGTGGTTGGATAGAGTTTAGAATCGGCAAACCTCTAAGAAATTGGGATCTTTCTTAGCGTTTAACAGAGCAACCTTATTGTGTTGCCTGTGTAAATGCATGGAAAAATCTGGTTGGTTTCAAGGATCAGGTTTTGCCATTTATGAGTAGCTTTGTGAGGAAGAAAAGTAAGAACAAAGGCTGTTTGTGGGTGTATTTAGGTTACAGAGATTTGCAGATGAAGAGGAAACTAAAAGAGGGGGAACCGTTGTAGATGTATATATATGAAATGGATTTGAAAAAAAAAGTTAATAGAAAAGGATAAACTTTGAAATCCAGATGTCGGTCTACCTCTAAACAAGCCCCAAAAAGGCAGTTTTCTTGGAAGTCAAAAATCTTCCTCATGTAATTTGTATTCGGAAGTTTTACAAAAGCTTCCAAAGCCAACTTTGACTTAAGCTTTATTTAAATTTTGCTTCAGAATTAAAATACTTAGAGTATTTTACTTCAGAGACATATATGTTTTCAGAAGAGATTAAAACTAAGAAGTTTGTTCAGAAAGGAATAAATCTTCCGAGCCTTAATTGATTTTGAAAAAAATTGTCTTTTAAAAACATAGAAGTACTTAGAAGCATTTTTAAGCTTCAGAACGATATATTAGAATATCTTCAGATGGTAAATGTCTTGTAAGTAGTTATTAGTTTTGAAGACATAATGTTCTTTCGAATACAACTTAATGTCTTCTGAGAAAAAAACATGTTTAAAATTTACAAAATTTTAAGGAATATCATTTGAAAAGTTTTTCTTCCAAACTAAACTAGGCTTATGTAGGTGATGATATAGACAACTTAGGACACACGTATTTAAAATAATCTTGAGTTTACTTTAAGAAAAATCTACTCAAAGTTAATCATCCTAATAGCTGATACAAGATACTTAAATCTCTGTTTATCGAAAGCTTTTGAGAATAGATTAGCATATTGTTTATTTGTGTAACGTTAACTTGTTTTATTAATCTTTTTTCAAAATGATCTCTAGTCAATACCTGATGTTAATGTGTTTTGTCCTTAGTGCTAAACATGATTCTTTGTGATAGAGATAGCATTGTTGTTGTCCATATGAATTGGAGTCTCCTTGAAGTTGAATCCATAGTCCAATATCTGAATCTGAATCCAAAGTACTTGAGCATAACAATTAGCAGTTGCAATGTATTCAGCTTTAGGAATTGATGCAGACACATAAGATTGTTTCTTGCATTGCCATGAGACTATCCTTCACCAAGGAATTAACATCCTCCATATGTAGACTTTGCATTCATATTGCATCCACCATAGTCACTATCTGTATAAGCATACTGATTGAAGTCAGAATTCTTTGGATACCAAATGCCTAGTTAGGAGCACCTTTGAGATATCTAAGAATCCTATTGACAACTAGGTGTGACATCTTGGGGTTGGCTTGATATCCTACACAAATACATGTGGCAAATATGATATCAGGACTGCTAGCTATATGGTACATAAGAGACTGAATCATAGTCTTATAGAGATGTTCATCCATACATTCCCCCTCAAGATTAGGTCCAAGGGAGTGGTTTCTTGCTATGGGTGTCTTTGCAACCTTACATTCAATCATATTGAATCTTTTAAGTATGTCTTGTACATACTTTGACTAACTTATGAAGATGCCATTGTCAACCTACTTCACTTGAATTCCTAAAAAGAAATTGAGTTCCCCCATGGCACTCATTTCAAATTTATTATTTATCAGCTTCTTAAAGTGTATGCAGAGCTTTGGATTTGGTGACCCAAAGATAATGTAATCTACATAAACTTGAACCAACATCAAGTCATTCCCTATTCCTTTGATAAAGAGTGTTCCATCTAAAGTACCCCTCTTGTAGCCATGCTGACAGAGATACTGAGATAGTGTCTCATACCATTTCCTTGGAGCTTGGTGTATCCCATAAAGAGCTTTATCAAGCTTGCAGATATAATCAGGATGATCTAGGTCTTCAAAGCCATGTGGTTGTTTGACATACATATCCTCATCAATCACCCCATAAAGAAACATACACTTGACATCAAGTTGGTAGACCTTGAAATTCTTAGATGCAGCAAAAGAAAGGAATATCCGAACATCTTGAAGTCTTACTACTGGAGCAAAAACATTTGTGTAGTCAATTCCCTCTTCATGTGTGTATCCTTGTATAACTAGTCTAGCCTTATTCTTGATGACAAGTCCTCTATCATCCTTCTTGTTCCTAAATACCCATTTGGTACCTATGGTGGTCTTCCCTTAAGGAAAAGGACATAATTTCCAAACCATTTTCTTTTTAAATTGAAGTATCTCCTCCTGCATTGCTTAAATTCAACTACCATCCTTCAAAGCTTGATTAACTTTCTTGGGCTCTATCTGGGACAAGAAGCAAGAGTATAGACAAACATTTTTGTCATGGGTTTGTCCTCTTGTTCTCAACCTTGTGTCAATATCTCCAATGATGTTTGTAGTGGGGTGTGACTTATGGATCCTAAGTTGAGGAATCACAACAAGTTTATTAGACAGATCCAAATTTGTGAAATTTTGATATGGAAATAGAATGTCACCCACCATATCAGCACACTTATCAAGAGAAGCTTGCTCTAATGACTGTGTGACATCATTGATGTTGTCTTCCATGGAGTGGTTATCAACATCAAGAAATTCTTGGACACTATCACCACCTTCATTTCCTCCAGCATGTGAAGCTCCTTCATTTGAGTTCTATGCCTCTAAGCTGGAATATATAGGCACCTTAGATGTATCAGTTGAATTTGTTATACTTGTGCTGTTAGGAACTTCATCTTCAGGGTTAGTTACCACCGAAGCTGAAGTTATTTTTTTGCTTGATCTTCACAGCTCAAATCTTAACTCAGGATCAACTATTGATAAGTTACCTGTAGATCCTAAAACATTCTCACAAGATCTGTTAAAATAGTTGGTAACTAAATCAAGATCAAACAACCAATCAGGACCAGAATCTTTCACACTAGGTATGTGCTCATTGAAGGTCACATTGGCTGACTCTTCAATTACACTAGTTCTGAGATTATATACTCTATAAGCCTTAGCTTAAGAAAAATATCAAATGAAGTGTCCATCATATGATTTTTCAAGAAATTTGGCTACTTTATCTTTAGTTTTCAAGATAGTGCAAGGACATCCAAATGATCTAAGGAAACCAATCAAAGGTCTCCTTTTGTTCCACGGTTCATAAGGAGTCTTACCATGAGTCTTAACTACTAAAACTCTATACTGCATATAGCAGGCTCTGTTGACTGCCTCTTCGTAGAAGGTGATGGGCAGTTTAGAGTCAGATAACATGTTTTTTGCATCTTTAATAAGTTTCCTATTTTCCTCTCTGCAACACCATTTTGCTGAGGAGTCCTACGAGCACTATATTGTCTTGTAATACCCTTCTCATCACAAAATGTGTCAAGGATTTGGTTCTTGAATTTAGTTCCTTGATCATATCATATGGTTTTGACCTTGTGATAACATTGATTCTCAATGTTTAGAATGAAATTCTTCAAGATCTCTCGAGTTTCATCCTTAGTTCTAAGGAAGAAGAGCTAAGTGAATCTTGTGAAATCATCTGTGATCATAAAACAATATGAGATCCTTCCTAGACTCATTACACTAGTAGGGCCAAAGAGATCCATGTATAATAAGTGTAGGGGTGTAGTGATAGAGTTCTATTCCTTTGGCTTGTAAGACACTTTGTGTTGCTTCCCTTTCAGGCATGCAACAAAATAGTCATCACTTATAAACTCGTTCTTTGACATTCTAGTTACTAAATCATTCTTAATTAATTTATTCATGTTTTTAAAGTTTACATGGCATATTCTTTTATGCCAAAGGAAAGACTCATCATTATTTTCTTTAGATAGAAAGCAATAAACTTCTCCTAAGGGGGATGTTTTATGCAAATCCATCTTGTACATGTTCCTTTCCTGGAGGCTCTGAGTAGGATATGCTCTTACGGAATGACCACCCCGGGCTTGAGAACAATGCACTCATGCTCAGTGAAGAGCATGTTGTGTTTTTGATCACAAAATTAGGATACACTCAGTAGATTGTACCCAAGCTCCTTAACAAAGTTTTACCTTATAAATGCTGAGCTTATCATTTGTGACCCTACCACTTCCAGTAATCTAACTGCCTATATCTCCTTCTAAATCAACTTGTCCTCCATCATTTTTTTTCAAATTTTAAAGCAAAGAGCCATTACCT
Organism: Flaveria floridana; assembly: GCA_018326465.1. Taxonomy (NCBI): domain Eukaryota; kingdom Viridiplantae; phylum Streptophyta; class Magnoliopsida; order Asterales; family Asteraceae; genus Flaveria; species Flaveria floridana. Next base: position 8,605 of record BJCO01822201.1, on the reverse strand, counting down.
GTCATGTGCCTGGAATAACCACTATTAATGTTCCATACATTTTTGTTGTTCTTTAGTTGTTCCTGCACAGAAAGAGATGGTTAGTTACATTTGGAAACCCAAGCCTTATTGGTCCTGGGCTTATCAAAGTGAACTGAAGACAATGCAATAGTGATTGATCATATGATCAGATTTTAAGGATCATTTGTTGTTGTTGATGAAGAACTTTCAGTCACATGGTATTCCTTTATCTTTCACACCATCTTCGAAAGATTAGACTTGACCTTCAACACTTCAGAAGGTTGGATAACTTTGGAAGTTTTGGAGACTATACCTTCGGAAGATCTTGCCTTCACTGCAACAAGCTTCAATACTTCGGAAGCATTCCTTTCTTCTGAGACCAAATTTTCTTCTGAAGGCAAGTTTTCACTTGTCTTCTTTTCCATCTTAGAGCTTCCGGAAGGAAAGGAATTTCTTTCTAAAACTGTCTTCTTCTTCTTGTTTTCAGAAGTCTTCTTCTTGGTCATGTGGATAGTACTTTTAGGATTATAGATGCAATCCTTAGCAAAATGAGAAGTATTACCACACATGATGCAATCAACTAGCTTTCTTCTGAGAGTCTTATTTTGAGTAGAATGCTGAGCTTGATCACTTTCCACTTCCATCTTCATCTTGTCAGATGATGCAGCATGCTTCTTAGGGTAAGGCTTGCTCTTAGACTAGATGGTTCAAGATTTGTAGTAGTGATGCATAACTGATTAGCCTTCTTTTCTTCACAGGTATGAGTTGGACATGCACTAGAACTCCTAGTACTAGAGTCCATAGTTATGTCTTCACCCTTCACCACTTGAAATCCTATTGAGATAAAGACTTGTTTCTACTTAGAGTTGAAAGTGGCCTTGATCTCTTGAGCCTTCTTTGATCTTCTCTTTGTTGCTCTGATCAAGTTTTTCCTCTTGGATTTGGCCGTTCCTAATTCTTTTCTCTCCTCAGAAGGATAGTGACCCTTCTTAGGATGATCTTCTTCACTCATTCTAGATCTATCCTTCACTATCTCTTCCTCATCCGCTTCTTGAATAAGGTCTATAAGAGCAAGCTCATCTTGACAAGTTCCACACCTTGGAGATCTTATAGATAATAGAGTGTGTGGAGGAGCTATCTCAGTAGATCCAAGTCTCTGCTTATTATAATAACAAACCTTTACATGCAAGGATGAGGATTAATGTTCTTAAAGGTATGTTCTTCAAGAATACATTTTTCTGCCCTGGCTTTGCTGATTATAAGCTCAGCCTGGCATTTAATTAACTTAGTGATGAGATCTTTAATTTGAGTCCTGTAGTTGGTGTGTTCATGCTTAATAGTTGAAATAGTTTTCTCTAGATCTTCTATATTGAGTTTATAATCATATTCAGCTCTTTTCATTTAGCTTTTAAGATGTTTAAAGAATCAAGGTCAGATCTCATTTGCAAGTTATAGGACTTATATTCATTAACTTAGCAAAGCATTCAGGGGTACAAGGACGTTCCAATACCTTGGCTTTGTCATGATAAGCCATCAATGCTTGGTTAGGAGATACATCTTCAACCTGGAAACTCTAATCAAAGCCTCCTTCTTTAACAACAACTACAACTTGCTGATTGGGCTTATTAGTATGTGGAGATCCATCAGTGTAGTTTGGTCTGGGTTGTGGTTGGCCACCATTTGTCCTTAGTGCCTTGCACTCTCTAGAAAAGTGTCCCATTTGGTTACAGTTGTAGCACTTCACCTTTCTTTTGTCTAGCCTAAACTTTCCTCTTGTTGCATTGCTGGGAAACTTCCTACTTGTCCTCTTGTACAACTTCTTGGCTCTATGAGTGAGAATAGTAATCTGCTGGACTATTTTCTTGTTTTTCAATTCATCTAGATGGATAATTCCAAGTCTTTAAGAGTTAAGAGAAAGTTGCCACTGCTTTAATCAGTAGACATAAAGGCTTTAAAAGAGCTTGTCTTTTGGAATGGGCTTCCTAGGATGCAGCTCTCCTTTGGTGTCTCTGGGAAGGTAATAAAAGGACCCTTTTATGAGTTTTCAAGGTAGCAGATTAGATAATGTTGTGGTTCTCTGCAATCCCTTTTACCAACATGAAGGGCTGAACTCTACTGATAGTTGGAGTTACCAGATGGATCTTGCATATTCATTTCCATCTGGTATCCACTGAGGATACCATACAACTCAGTAAGAGTAGGGGTCTTTAGGTTTTTAGTCCTCTTAATAACCATATAATAGTGTGTCCATTGTTTAGGAAGAGAGGACATGAACTTCCTCACAATGTCCCTGTTCTCAAGAGTTATCCCAACATCCATTAGACTATCCATAATCTAAATATACCTAAAGTATTATTGAGTCATGGTTTCACCTGTCTTGAAGGTGAATTCTAAAACTACTATTTGAAGAAGTCTTTCTTATTCTCTTTTGCTTCATTAGACCCCTCATACATAAGCTTAAGTGCATCCCATAGTTACTTAGAAGTTTTACACTTCTTGATGCCTCTATAGATAGAGTTTGGAAGAGGAGTTTGGAAGGCGGTCATGGCTTTCTAATCTACATCAATCTTCTTCTGAGTAGTCAGGCACTTCTTTTTGTATAATGCCACCACCAGAAGCGGTTGAAGAGGTGCATGGTACATGAGTTCCTAAGACAACAGATCCCCACATCTTGCTGTCTTGAGACTTGATGAAGTCTTCCATTCTTTGGTACCAAGTATTAAAGTCATCAGGAGTGATTGATGGAGATTTTATCATATCGGTTTCCATATCAGCCTTGGTAAGAGCTGCCATTTGAGTTGTTAAGTGTTTTGTGAAACTAAAGAGATTTAAGATGGTGAGATCTTACAATCAAGAAGATAAAATGCTCTGATACCAATTGCAAGACTGGGTAAAGGTGGTCAATACAATCAGTTTCATAATAAGAAGAAACTTAGAACACTTAACAGATCAAATAGGGAACCGGGTTTAGATTGACGATACTATGAACAAGTAATAGAGATAGAACAAGAACAATATAAGTTTTGTTTTAAAAAATGTTGTATATTGCTCTCAAGTTCTATTACAAGTTTTACAAAGAATAAAGATATATACAAAAACTTGAGACACTTTATACTATATCCTACAGCCAGTTATACTTTGAAAGCCAACTAGAAACACTAACCTGGACAACAAGTTCAATGTATAGTTAAAAGGCAGATTGGCTTTTGACTTGTGACTATGGCATGCCATAGCTCACATCCAAGTATATTATAAAAGGTATGAAAGGTATAAAAGTAGAAAGTTTCAGACCAATGATCATAATCTATAGTTGACAAAAGCATGGATGTTTTCACCAACTAATCTAAGCTTGTGAGTCTTCAGATCGACAACAAAAAGTTGTTAAACTTTTTGTTAAAAGTCGTTCAACTTTTTGTTAAAAGTCATCAGAGAAAGCATGTCTTCTTTGTCTTCAAAAGAAATAAGTGTTTGGCTTCAGAAGTCTTTGTCTCTAAAGCTTTAGAAGACTTCATTTTTGCCTTCGGAAGTTTTTTGTCAATTGGCTTTGGAAGATTTTACACAACTTATTTTCTTTGAGTTATGTAAAACTTCCGAAGTAACTTTACTCTATACTTCATGCATGCATGTTGAGAGTTCTATGGTTGCTTTGGTTGCATCAGCCTTTAAGTGTAAATCTTACAGGATTTAAGATGGTGAGATCTTACAATCAAGAGCGTAAAACGCTCTGATACCAATTAGAGCACCATTGAAGGGGGTCAATGCTACAATGTCACCGTGATTATAGACTTAGCACACTTAATAGATCAAATAGGGAACCGGGTTTATGTTGATGATACTAAGAACACAAGTAAATATGAGACATGACAAGAACAACAAGAAGATGGTATTTGGTTTTCAAAAATGTTGTATATTTCTCTCAAGTTATATTACAAGTGTTACAAAACATAAAAATAAAGACAAGTACTTGAGAAACTTTATAATACATCCTACAACCGACTACACTTTAAAAGCCCTGGTAACACTAATCTACACAACAAGATCAATGTATAGTCAAAAGTTAGATTGCCTTTTGACTTGTGACTATGATATGGCATAACTCATATACTAATATATTACAAAAAGGATAAAAGATACAAAAGTAGAAAGTTACAGACCAATGACCTTAATCTAATGTTGACAAAAGTATGGACCTTTTTCGCTAACTTATCTAAGTTAGTGAGTCTTCAGAGGTGGTAGCGAAAGGTTGTTCAACTTTTGTTAAAAGGTGATCATAGAAAGCATATCTTCTCTGTCTTCGGAAGAAATCAGTATTTGGCTTTAGGAGACTTTATCACTGTAGATTTAGAAGACTTCATCTTTGGCTTCGAAAGATTTGATCATTTGCCTTCAGAAGATTTTACACTTAGCATATTTTTTCCAGAGTTGTGTAAAACTTCCAAAGTAACTTTCCTTTATACTTTATGCATGCATCCTGAGAGCTCTTTGGTTCCTTTGGTTGCATCAACCTTTATGTGTAGACCTTACAATGGTTTAGTCTTAAATGTTAGAAATTAACCTTACTTGTTTGTGCAGATACTGGGAATTTGTAGTTCACTTATTCTTTTTTTGTTGATTTTTGCTATTCTAAACAGTATATTACAACAATATATTATCATAAGGAAAACCCTAAACTTGCAAATTGGGTATTTGTGTTTCTTGCTTTTAGCATTGATTTGTGCTATTGGAACATGCTTTGTTACAGGAAGATAGTAGCTCCTATAAAACAACTTTCTTTTAAACAGTGCTACCTTTATGGTGGGATCCCGATCAGTTAAGTAGGTTAAATGGATACAAACTGGATAAAGAGAAAAAGAAGATGGTACGATATAGAAACCCACCAAAAGTCTGCAGCCACTTTTTCAAATAAGAGGTGAGTTTCCTAAATGGAAGTTAAATAAAGAATATTAAAGAAGAGTGGAAACATTGGAAAATGTCTAAAAGAGGAGACGAGAGTTAAGATTTGCACAAGATACGCTAGCATAAAATAAGGGTTCATATTTTCCAACTAATTAAATTAATGTATTAATAAAAGACTAAATTTATATCCTCTTGCTAACTTATGTGATTGGGTCCGAGAATGATATTCTCTGTTGATGTGATGTCAACAAGGATCAAATATAATGATTGAGTTAGTGATTAAGTAGTGGAAATACTGAATCAAAGAACATTAAAAGCTATAAAGATACTCATAAATGCTTGTATATTGATTGGTTAACAAACAAGTTACAATGGGTTCTAGGGTTTTCAAGAACAGTGAAAAGACAACCTTAGAACCTCGTAACTTGAGTACTAGGTATCTTGATAAATGAAAAAACTTACATATGATGGATATTCTATTCTATTTATAGGCTAACATAAAGCCTGTACAAAAAGTCTAAACTACCCTGACAACTATTACAGAATACTAGTCTAAGTACAAAAGTTTTCAACCGCATTAGTTGTTGAACATCTGCATTAACTAATGTGGATGCCTTGGGCTTCATCTACATTTCTTGTTTTGTCTTCAGCATTAAGTATTTGGTCATTAGCATTAAGTATTTGGTCATTAGCATTGACAAATGCAGATGAGCAAACACTTGTTAACATTTCCTCAGTGCATCCGTATTAACAAATACGGATGACTACTTTGCAAAATTTGTTCTGTCTGTGCGTATTTGTATATAAGGAAGAACAAATACTTGTCAGCATTTATTCCTTGGTCATACGCATATACAAATGCGGATAGGCAACACTTAGTTTCTTTTCTTCACCCACATTTCTCCTTGGACTTGTGGGAATCTGCCAACAGAACAACCATCACCCATCACTTGAATTGGCTTGTATGATCCTTTCAGGGTCCAAAAATATTCTCTCTAAGGATTATACAGCCTATGTACTTCAAGGTTTTGAGGGTGGATGAGGTTATAAAGATTCTGTTGGGTCTTCAGCAGGTGCTTGGACTGGTGATAGTGGTGTTGTACCTGGGTCTAGAAGAGATGGATTTAGGATGGACTTGATCATGTTGGAGAAGTCTTTAGCCTCGTTCATCCTGTCTTTGCTCAGTACATGACTAGTCTTCTTGCTCATAGTATGAATTGCTTTAGTGGGCATCTTCCTTAGAGATATTGGTTTCCACACACCAACAGTGGATAACCCATCTATATGAATCAGGAGAGTTCCATCAATAACAAACTCGGGCTTAATAATACTTCCTAGATTAATAGGAGTTTTCTTCTTCTTTCTCTACTCTCTCTTATGCATGATCCGGTCATAAGCCATCTTCAAAATTTTGATGCACTTTAGGAAGAAATGCATGTTTGCCTCTCCAAGCTTGTTGTTGATTTCCCTGAAGTGTCCCAAGAAGATGTAGTGGATGTAAGACTCATCAAGAAGTCTCACTTCATATCCACTAAACAGTCGAATTTCAACCCCTTCTTTGCCACCCAACTTCCTTTCAATCACCAACTCATATGTCTTTTCATCACAGTAAACATTTGAGATTGGGATGGAAGTTTGGGAACCAGCCACTATCTTTCTTTTTAGAGATTTAGTTGGTTTTACATTCGCCTCGGGAAATACCAACACTTCAGCCCTTTTTGTTTTCTCTTCTTGTCCAGGGATATTTGGAAAGTTTTATCTTTCCTCAAGCAAACTGATTTCAGTGAGTCAAAGTTCTTGGTTCTTTTAAAGATCTTTAGAATCTCTTCAAACTCATATCCCTTGTACATAGCTTGATTATTGATCAGCTCAAGTTCAGCAAGTTCTTTAACATCATGAATCTGCAGTGTGTTCATAAGAACAGAGTACTCTGTGAAAAATTGTACTAACCCTAAGATTCGTTTGATCATGAACATGTTCCAGTCACTGTCGTACTTCCAGGCAATGATCTTCACATCAGTCTTTCCCTCTGGAGCAGACATACCCTGGATCATCTCTAAAGTGGTTAACCCCTCTTAAAGCTTTAATTGAGAGGGTTCAGTGAACCATTTAGGATTCCTATTGAGAATGGGTGTCAAGAAATCATGGTCTTGATTAGTGTAACAACCCCTCCTCGACCCTTACAAAAGATGTGGAAATTTTTCTAAGTCATACGCATGAACAGTGCTCATGAGCCTGAACAGTGCTCATGTGCCTGAACAGTGCTCATGTGTCTAGGAGTTTGCTGGAAAATGGCTAAGTGCTAATACGCCTGAATAGGACTCATGAGCCCGAATAGTACTTATAAGCCCGAAAAAATGCCCCCGCGACTAAGTCCTGGTCGTTTCAGCAGCCCTAATACGACCGTACAGTTGTCATGAGCCTGAATAGTTGTCTTACGCCCGCACAGTGTCTTACGCCCAAACAGTTGTTATACGCCCAAACAGTGGTAATACGCCCATGATTTTTCCTATGTTTTCGTGTATATATTTAACTTCTGATTACTTTTCCACACTTATCTTACATCCATTATGGATATGTAACATTGTGGAAACATATTTTTGTATAAGAAACTATTAATCGAATGAATATTAGAAACAATTATGTTCCAACACTTAGACGAATTTGGATAAATAACCAATCCATACCCGTGGCTTAACATAAAGATAACAATAATAATAATAATAAGGCCACATACGGACAAAACAAATAAAAATAAAGCTTTGCATGGCCGCCCACTGAACCACCAATCCAACACAATCTGCGAAACCCACTCAAACACTCAACTTTTCCCACTTTTCTATACATGCAAACCCGTTTATAATTTTGATATCCCTTCTCTCGACATTACACTCTCAAACTCTCGGACTTTCTCTGTCACTACTCACTATTCTCTCTTTGCTTCTTTCGACTGAAAACACACACACACTTCATCTTTTCTTCAATCTTCTAGCAACAACTATCGAAGAAACAAGGCTTTCAGCTGAGGTTCGAAGGGTTTTGTTAGCTCTAGCCTCCTAAATTCCTCACACGTAAGTAATATAAACTCTTGATAATTTAAATCAAAGTAAACTCATTCGTGTTCTACTATAAACACTAGTCTCACTATTCTAACAGAAAGCTTTCGGTTAGAACCTCACTCTCTTTGGAACTCCACTTCGAACGAGGTACCCTCCTCTAAACCCGCAAGCTTAAGGATGATATACAAGGATTCTACCTTGTATATCTTCCTATAATGTGGTGAAACAACACCCAACCGAATGTTTTTATGATTAAAACTTGTTAATCTGTTGAAAACAATGAAACAAACACCCAAACACATAAATATATTTACTGGAATTAAGGTTATGAAAGATATAGTTGTAACTTGGAAGGTAAACCTAATAGCTAAACTAGTGTAACTTCACCCGACTCTAGTGGTATCCACGCAAAACCGAGACTTAAGGACATATTTCAGTAAGTTAGAGCTTAGAATACTTAGAAAAATAAACTTGGAAAGTTTAGTAAGATATGCCAAGGCTGGTATACGCTAGTTGGATGACGCGAAATAAGGAAATAACCAACAAAACGGGCCAAAACATGAACAACTTAGACTCTAAGAATTTTCAGGCCTTAGAATAATTATTTTAGAAATAGAAACCGAATTTGGTGAATTTTTGGGTTAATATGT
>BJCO01822183.1:0-11895 GCA_018326465.1 Flaveria floridana | reverse complement strand
AGAAAATGTGCAGATTTAGTCAGTCTGTCTACAATTACCCAAATAGTATCATAACCATGACTTGATCTTGGAAGTTTTGTAATAAAATCCATAGTGATTTTCTCCCATTTCCATTCCGGAATCTCTGGCTGTTGTAAATAACCTGACGGTTTTTGATGTTCTTCTTTCACTCTAAGGCAGGTGAGACATTTTTCTACGTATCGAGCTATAGATCGTTTCATTCCCGACCACCAATAGTCATTCCTTATATCTTTGTACATCTTGTCACTACCAGGATGGATAGAATACTTAGACTTGTGGGATTCATCTGAGATTATATCCTGTAGTCCTCCAAAACTAGGAACCCATATTGTTTTGTTAAATCTTAGGATATTATCATTTCCTGCTGTCAATAACTTTAGTCTCCCAATCATTCTTTCCTTCACTTGATTATTACTTAGAGCCTCTTGTTGAACATTCTTAATTTGATTTAAGAGACTAGTTTTAACGTCTATTCTAGATGCATGAATTCTTATAGGTTGGGGCTTCTCCTTTCTACTTAATGCATCAGCTACTATATTAGCCTTACCTGGATGGTATTGAATCTCACAATTATAATCACTTAATAACTCCATCCAGCGTCTTTAACGCATATTAAGCCCCTTCTGTTCGAATATGTGTTTCAAACTTTTATAGTCGGTGTAAATAGTACATTTTACACCGTAGAGATAATGTCTCGAAATTTTTAGTGCGAATATTACAACACCAAGTTCTAAATCATGGGTCGCGTAGTTTCGCTTATGAGTCTTCAACTGTTGACAAGCGTAAGCAATTACTTTGCCTCTTTGCATGAGTACACAACCCATACCATAATGAGACGCATCATAATAGACCGTAAAATCTTTAATTCCTTAAGGAAGTGATAGTATTAGGGCACTGCACAACTTCTGTTTCAACATGTTAAAGGCTTCTTGTTGTTAAGATCCCCAATTAAACTTAGGAGCTTTCTGGGTTAACGTTTTTAATGGCATAGCAATCTTGGAGAAGTCTTGAATAAATCTTCTATAGTATCCTGCTAACCCAAGAAATCTTCTAATTTTAGTAGGATTCTTTGGCACTCCCATTTCTTGATAGCCTCAATCTTCACAGGATCAACTTGTATTCCTTGTTTATTGATTATGTGGCCTAGGAATTGAGCTTCACGTATCCAAAACTCACATTTGGAAAACTTTGCATAAAGTTTTTCTTCCTTAAGCAACTCAAGAATTGCTCTAAGGTGTTGTTCATGATCTGCCTTGTTGTTAGAGTAGATCAAAATTTCATCGATGAATACGATCACGAACTTGTCAAGATACGGTTTACAAACTCTATTCATAAGGTCCATGAATATTGTAGGTGCGTTGGTAAGCCCAAACAACATTACCAAAAATTCATAATGACCGTACCTAGTCCTGAAAGCAGTCTTAGGTACATCTTCTGCCGTGACCTTTACCTGATGATACCCGGATCGCATGTCTATTTTTGAAAAATAACTTGTTCCCTGTAATTGATCAAATAGATCATCGATCCTTAGTAAGGGGTACTTATTCTTTATAGTGACTTTATTTAAGTCTCTATAATCAATGCACATACGCATTGTCCCATCTTTCTTCTTAACAAACAGGATAGGTGCTCCCCAAGGCGAAGAGCTTGGCTGAATAAATCCTTTTTGAAGTAGTTCTTCTAGTTACTTCTTGAGTTCTTGCATTTCTGTCGGGGCTAGTCTGTACGGAGACTTGGCAATCGGTGATGTTCCAGGCACTAAGTCAATACAAAACTCCACTTGTCTATTAGGTGGAAGTCCTGGGAGCTCGTCCGAAAATACCTCAAGGTATTCCTGTACTACTGGCACGTCTTCAATCTTCTTATTCTCTATTGTGTTTACACAATATGCCAAAAAGGCAATGCAACCTTTTCTCATATCTTTTTGTGCTTGTGCTATCGTGATGAGATTTTTAGTTCTTTTAGAATGATCTCCTAATATGGTTAACCGTTTGCCATTGGGTAACTGGAGTCGAACGATCTTTTTATCACACACTATTTCTGCATGATGTAGAACTAACCAGTCCATTCCTATAACTACATCAAATTCTCCTAGTTCCTTAGCCATTAAATCAATAGGAAATGGACAACCATTTAAATTTATGATACAGTTCTTAATAATATTGATGATTTCCTTTTGACTCCCATAAACATTTCCACTATAAAGGTATGATCTAAATTTTGTGATTCTTGGTTCAAATAGTGCCTAAAGGTATTTGATACTAAACTTTTATTGGCACCAGAATCAAATAATACTCGTGCATATATATTGTTGACAAGATACGTACCAGTAATCACATCTGGAGTATTACGGGCTTCCTCCGTGGTCAACACAAATGCACGTCCTTTAGGTTTGTTTGGTTGCAGATTGTTGTCATTTTGAAGTTTTGAGCAATTAGGTTTCAAATGTCCTGGATCTCCATATTCAAAACATTTTCTCTTCTCCTTGCATTCTTGAAGAAGATGCCCAGTCCTTTTGCAATTAGGGCATGGTTGTGTACGACACGGCCCCAGATGATTCTTCTTACAAAACCTGCACTGAGGCATTTCTCTAGGTTTCTTGAAGTTGTTATTCCTTGTGCCCCCTTTTACTTCTTCCCATTTTCTTTTTGGAGCAGGAGATTCAGCTTGTCGTCGTAACATCTCGGCGGCCATGATAGCGCCAATTTCAACCGTTTCTGAAAATGTTTTGGGGGATTTGGATTTAATGAAAACCCTCATTTTGGATGGTAAACCCCAGATAAACCTATTGATCACTTGTTCCTCAGTTGCTGCAACATGAGGAATAAGTCGAGATATTTCATTAAAACGAGTAACATACTCTCGGTATATCTTGTTTCCCAGTTTTAACTGGAAGAATTCCACTTCCAGTTGTTCAGTTTCATTAGGAGGACAGAATTTAGTAAGGAACTTATGAACAAATTCCTCACAGTTCATCTCCTTGACTTTTTTTTGCCCTCGGTTCGGACCACAATGTTCTACCAGTGAAGGGCTTCAGATTCGAACATATGTACAGCAAACCGTACTTTGTTATTATTATTACAGTCACAAACATCCAATACTGACTCCATCAGATTCAGCCAGTCTTGAGCTTCCACATCTCCTTTTCTTCCGTCGAAGGGTGGAGGTTTACAGGACATGAAATGCTTATATGTGCATTTCTTTGATTTGGTTCCTTCCATTCTTTCCCTTCCTTCTATAGGTGTAGAAGCAGCCGAGCTTTCTTCAAGTTGCTCTTTTGATTTATCAGCATTACTAGTTTGTGCATTCGTTAATATCTTTATGACTTCCACTGCTTTGTTATAGATAGCTTCAATATTTAGAATTGGGTTCATACTAGATCGAGATTTAACACTATGGGAGGAGGTTCGAGTCCTCTGAGAACTTTCTCCCATCCTGCTGCTAACTTGTTCGCGTCTAGATCCTTGTTCATGTCTAGATCCTTGATCATCTCTATGTTTAGACATTGCACCTACCCTAAGCAACATGAGTATTTTTTTTCTTAAAACTTGCTATTTGGCATAACCTGAATCTAACATTAATCTTATAGATCTCTACTGGTTAAAGCTTAGGCATTTCTATAATACCTAATTCGCTAAAACCTCAGGCTCTGATACCAACTGTGACACCCCACCCGTGACTCGGGCGGATGTGCACACTTGATACAACTTACAGCGAAAGCAAACTGAGTTTTTTATTTCAAACTTACAACGTTATGAGTACAATACATTATTTAATTACAATATCAAACAACTATAAACTTCTACAGCTTCATATTTCACTATCTCATCATTGTTCCTAGGATAGTCTCACTAATTACATGTGATACATATACTCAAAAAGACGTCAGCTAATGCTGGTGAGCTCATGCTATACGGTTTATAAAATTAACTTTGACATGCATACAATATGAGTTGTGATATTTGGGTCCATAGGCACAGTGCCTTCCCTGGTTTTTCCACAACCATCGGCGGCGGGTTCGTCAGACCCTCCCGGCCGTCAAATAGGTATGAGCATGTGCCTGATGCATACGAAGAACCCTATCCTCTTTTCAGCCAGTTTGACACACCCCATTAAATATTTCAGGATCCTGTATACCCCTACCGACCCGTGCATATATGTAATCATTATAATTATTACCAGTACAGAAAGAACGAGTATATTATCACAGTTTTGAAAACAGACATGATAACTCACCTGTTTACCAGTTGCTCAACAGTTGATAATCATTTCCTAGTACGATCAGGTGATATCTCAAGGTCCTGATACAGTTTAAGTAATCCTAGGTTAGGCGATGGTACAACTAACTAGTCATTGTCATGGTTGGATATTAGCTAGCGCTACCTTGTTTAAGCATGGGTAATCAGTCCATGTCTAACTAAGGCTAGGCGACCTAAAACCCAACCCTAACAATAACCCTAACATCTAAAATATAAAACTATACTAAAACTAATCCTAATAATAATACAAAAATAAATAATAATTAACTTGACATAAACTTAAACGATAACATACCTTAAACCTATATACGGCAATCTGATGTATAGTCTCCCTACTCGCGCTCCTACCTGAGCTCCAAAAACGACTAATAACAACACCCAATGGGGCATCCATTACTCGAGATTCTCTTTATATTAGAGTGCTTCCAAGAAAACTTATATCTAAATACAACCCTAAGGTCTCTATTTATAAGCAAGCAGGCACACAGGTGAAAGAGTTAAGCTGGCGATGTGGGAGGCAAAATTGACGTGCCTGCCTGCTAGCTTAATTATTTTTTTAATAATAATATTATTATATTATTATAATTAATTCAGCTATTTACTTCATTTTTCACTTATAACTTTTTAAGTATAACGTCTTATAAAACTTCAAATATGCCGTTGAGACGAGCTTATTTTTTTCTACGAGTCGACCCAAGTTTCATTAAAAACGGAGTAAGATCAAAAACTAAATATTTTATTATCATTTAACGCTTTTTTAAAATAGAAAAATCTTGACGTCACATGCCATCATCCAAATAGTCGTCTTACTCATACAACAATATATAAAAGAAAGATTTTCATATTTCGTATATGTAAAAGTATTATATTAAGGTTTGGGTATTACATAACGCACCCAAAAGTCATTCGATTTTGATTTTCTTATGCCAATGCAGTAAACTAGTGATGTAACACAACCATGTAACGCAATTTTCGGGGCGAAAATTCTTTCAACAAGGGTTTTGGAGCTTGAATGAGCCAATTGATTTGAGGGTTTCCACTTTGTTATATCAGATTCAAATCATTTAGATCAAACAAGGGTTTGTTGAGTGTTCATGAGGTGTTTATTATTGTTCTTCCATATTTTATAGTGTTTTATCTATATTGTTCATAAATATCATTGATATTTGTGTTCTCAGTGGAATTTGTTTGTGTTTATTAATCAATTGCACTGTCATCTCGATCAAGTGGACCAACTGTGAATTTTACGCGGTAACATGCCAATGTATTATATTTATTTCGTGTAATTTGTGACTAGTGAAAATTATGCATGATTATTATTGTTAGTTCATTATGCTTGTATTTTGTAGTTGAAAACTAATTTGAAAGTGTTAAAAGATTAATTTTTAAATAAAGTATAAATAATAGGGTTTAAATGGTAAATGTAATTAAAATAGATTAAACAAAAACCCAACCCTAGCCCCCACCCTCCCCTCGGCCGCGAACACCACTAAACACACACACATAGTGTGATTTCAAGCAAGAACAAGCAATTAGGCATTGATTTTGATTGGTTCTAAGGATCACAACACATAGCAACATCAATTCTTGGCCATTACGCAATTAAAGGTTAGATTTTTATGGGTTTTTCGTGGATTTTTTAGTATGGCCAAACCCTAGTCGATTTGGGTGCTAGAACGTTGAATTTTGATTGTTTGATGATTGTACGATGTTAGTGAGGTTGTATAGATGATAGTTTACGTGGATTATACAAGAAATTTGTGGTTTTGATGCGTAGTTCATACCTTACTAATAATAGTAACTTTATTGCATGAACTTGATGATTTGATGATGGATTGATGATGTTCGGATGTTAACGATGTTGTATGAATGTTGGAATTATGATAATTATGCTAGAAATCCAAGAATTGATCATGTAGTTCATACCTTGCTGAAAGAAGAAAATTTTGGATATGAGATTGGTGAATTATGATGATTTGATGATGATGAACAGGTTTAAATGAAAGTTATGAGCTTGAATAGGTATTGTGTTGATGAGTTTATGATTGATTTGGGTGTTAGTTTGATTTTAAAATATTACTTTCCCAAATTAATTTGGAAAATCATTGGATATTGTGAATTGGACAAGTTTATGATGCTATGATCATGATAGGATGTTTATTGATGATGTCTAATGTGTTGGATTGTGTTAATTAAGTTGATTGGATGGTTGATGAACTAGTTAGAAAAATCTAGGTTGCTTGGAAAATATGCATGAATACAAGTATGATGTGTTATACCAAATGTATGTATGATGAATGATGTTGTTGATGAGACTTAATATGTACAATATGGATTATGGTAAGTGATTAGGAAGTCATGTTGAGATTGAAATTGATCATTGTTATGAATGTTGATTTGTATGAAACTGGTGATCAATGTGATTATACCAAACTGAAATAGTATAAGGATCTTATTAGAACTAGAGTGATGATGTGATATACGTGAACTACTTGTATGATTGTCATGTATGATACATTGCCACACTTGATTAAATGTGAATTAAACTAATATGTCACCAACGGCTCAAACGGGTCAACTAGGTCAAATGAGTGTTGTTTTCTTTAAAACCTTGGGTCTACGTGTTTATTGAGCACCTAGGGTTATTAAGTTTTACTGAGTAAACGTACTCATGTACTTATGTGTTCTAGGTAACCTCTGAAGGTTGTGTTTCCACTCACTGTTAGACTTTATTATTGTTCGTTACACATCAGGTGAGTTCATGCCCCACTTTTAAACACCCTCTCTTTTGGGAGAGATAGCATACTTTTTTACAAACGCATTACTGTTGTAAGTTGTGTATAGTGTAACATAGTGTAATTTACCTTGAAAATCCTCACACTTTCGGATCGTTAATATTAGTAACTAGTAGGAAATGCTGGGTTGTACTACTGGGCCTGACAAGCCCCACCCGTACGACTCGAGGTCAAAAAAGTGCAATATTGTCCCCAACACAAACATCATCACAACTTGGTAGGTTGTGATGGGAGGTAAAAAAACAAAACACATGTCAGTTTTGATCACGAAATAACTATTTACTTGTGAATCTAGATTAGCTATCTAATTCAATGCACCTCTTATGTTTTATAACTATACTGTTTATGTTAAGCACAAACTCTTGAAGTCACCAACCATTATGTTGACTCTTTTAGTATGCTATTCTCAGGTTGCCCGCTCTGATTGCTAGTAGGAGCACATCATACCCCAGCATGTTTTGCAAAGTTTCTTATTCTGTCAAGACATTTGTTTTATTACGTATAAGTTTTAAATAATGGTTTGGCGCGTGTTTTCACCAGTGTTACATTTCAAGTACTTTGGGTTTGATTTACTTACAAAAGCTTCCGCATAGTTTTCAGTTTTAAACTCTAATTGCATTTTATTTAAACGTTGCATATAGTGTCATTTTAAGTAACTAATGACTGAGATCCTAGTTTGTTCACACGCCTCGTGATAAAACCCTGCACGTGGATTTTGAGGGTGTGACAGACATTCAAATCAAGAGTTGACATACTCATTGGCCCTACTTATTTACTAGAGAAACCATAATACTTGATAAACATCTTCATTTTTTTCTTGTCCTTGAACTCTTGTTGACTATTTTCTCCTTGTTTGTTCTCAGATTCAACCCTCTTTCTTCTAGCTAACTCAGCTGTTTTCTCCATCTCATCATGAGTTGTAGCTCTCTGTTTAGATTTTATCTCAGTAGTGCTCCATTCCATGACCTCATCAAAATTGAATCCCATCAACTCAAGTTGAGCACCTAGGAGTCATTTTTCTTGATCCTTCTTTTCTCACTTCTCGATGGAGGTCATGGGTTTGGATTTGACAGTTTTGGTTGTTGAAGCCTGCTGAGTGGTTGCCCTTTGCTTTTGGCAGATGGCCTAGGTGAATCAGATGGAATCTTTTCAAAACTTTGTCCTTTGGTTTAAGTGGAGCTTTTGATGTTGTTTCGCTTGGTTCACAACCACAGTTGAATTCTTTTGTTGTAGTTCTTGCAGTTCCCGTTAAAGCTCTTGATTCCTTTGCACTTTTGATCAATGCAATGATATTATTCTTGTTAGAAGATTCTTGAGCTCTATCTACCTTCAGTTCCATAACTTTTTCTTCAACCTTACTTTGGAACAACTCCACATTCTTAGTTATTAGAAATCTAACCTTCGATTTCTGTGACTCATTTTCAATTTCCTCTTCAGCAGTCATAGGTATCTTACCTTTGTCACTGCAGGATTGTTACAAGGGGTCAATGCAACAGTTTCATAATAAGGAGAGACTTATAACACTTCAAAGATCAAATAGGGAATCGGGTTTATGATGATACTAAGAACACAAGTAATGAGAGATAGAACAAGGACATGGAAAATAACAAGATAATATGGTTTTCAAGAATGATGTATATTACTCTCAAGTTCTTTTACAAGTGTTATAAAGCATAAAAATAAGGACAAGTACTCGAGACACTTTATACTACATCCTATAACGGCCATACTTTAATGGCCAGCTGGAAACACTAATCTAAACAACAAGATCAATGTAAAGTCAAACGGCAGATTGTCTTTTAACATGTGACTATGACATGCCATAGATCACATCGTAATATATTATAAAAAGGATAAAAGTACAAAAGTATAAAGTTATAGACAAAAGACCTTAATCTACAATTTGACAAAAGTATAGACTTTTCACCAACTCATATAAGTTGGTGAGTCATCGGATATGATAGCGGAAAGTAGTTCAGCTTTTGTCAAAAGTTGGTTCAGAGAAAGCGTGACTTCTATGTCTTTGGAAGAAATCAGTCTATGGCTTCAGAAGACTTTGTCTTTGAAGCTTCGGAAGACTTCATCTTTGGCTTTAAAAGATATGGTCTTTTGGCTTCAGAAGATTTTATATTTAGCATAATTCACTGAGTTGTATAAAATTTTCCGAAGTAACTTTCTTATACTTCATACATGCATGCTGAGAGCTCTTTGGTTGCATCAGCCTCTAAGTGTAATCCTTACAAACTCCCCTAGGTCAATGCTACCAAAATAGAAGAGACCCTTGAGTCTTGATCTTCATCTGTTGACAGTCCTTATTAGGATCAAGACCACTCCCTTTATCATCATTTGTTCAAGATCCTTCAGACTCTCAAAATATCTCCTCATATCAAATAGATCATGTAGAGGAAGGTTAAGAATGTTTTGCCAGAAGTAGTCTTGACCTCCTTGATCTCTAGTAACATACCATCTGTTTGGATTAGTAGCAAACATCCATGACAGGATAGGTCTCTCAGCAACAATAGGCTCTACTTTAATCGAACTTTGTTAAGCAGACACTTCTTGAGCAACCTCAGGATGTTCTGATCCATCCCGAGGTGCAGAGGTGGATGCCTTGGACTTCTTCTTCTTCTTGTTGTTGTCCTTTCTTATGACCATCCTTTTTCTCTTTCCGTATTTTAACTAAGAAGATGAAGTTGGCTATGGTTCAGCACTAGGTCCTGATACAGATTTTTACTGTTTGTCTTCCTCAGTTGGGTCCTTTTCCTTCACAGGTTCAAAAAGAGGGGGATCAGGACCCTGCTGTGGATCAGAAGATGAAGTTGGCTATGGTTCAGCACTAGGTCCAGGTTGTGTTGTCTCTTGTGATTCAACCTTGACCTCAACTTCAGGTGCAGCCTGACTTGGTGGAGAATGCAAGTCAATAAGCTTACCCTTCTTGATCTTCTGCTTGATCACTCTAATGTGCTCATCTATGGTGGATAGAGACATTGGTACAAATCTCCTTCTAGAGAATCCGTATAGCTTCAAGAAGCTCACCATCTTCTGCCTATCAGCAAACTTCTTCAGATTTACTCTAATGGTGGCTCTTGACTTTGCAGCCTCTTCCCTCATCGTCCTCTAAGTAGCTTTTTACTCTTTAAATACTTGTTACTTAAGATGCTTGGAGTATTCAAAATCAATGTTGTTGATACATATTAATGTACCTAGTTTATGAGCTTGAATGTAAAAGTCTTTCATGTCTTACATATGTCTAATTGATGTAATGGTTTGAATGAATGATATAAAGTGCATTTTGATGTTTGATTTATATTTTGATTGTGTCATGATATCATTATATTGTATGTGTTGCACATGTATGAACTAACTATATAGGTTTGAGGTTATTGTGCATAGTTCTTAGTCAATAATGATTGAGAAACTATTCAAACTTAATTGTATGAAGTCTTCATGTGAATGGACCATGCTAATGGACCATACGCATGAATACTTCATACTAATGGACCAGTCGCACGACTGAACCAGGAGACTGGATCAGTCGTACGATTGAAACATAAGATTGACTCAGTCGCACAACTGAACTTTTAGTCGTGTGTATGACTCAATTGCATGATTCAGTCGCACGACTGAACCATGCTAATGGTTCAGTCACACAAATGAAAACTCCAAACCTATAAATACCACTTAATTCATGGAAAAACGAGACTTTTTGACACATACTCATAACCTAGCCGTCCAGAGCATTCAAAAACCCTATTCTAAGTTCATAGTTCACATCTGATCTTCATCTACTCATTCTTAACGTTTCTTTAATCGTTAGATTGATCGGGATTGCGTTCTCACTGATTGGATCGCCAATCAAATAGGATTTCGCACTATTTGATCTGGTTTCACCATTATTAGTTAGTACTCCGTATGTACACGGTCCTAACAAGAATTGTGAAGTCACTGGATCGGTTGACATCCGAGCATGTTTGTTGGACTCAACAAAGTGCATTAGGAATTAATGCAAGAAAATATGATGCTTGTCATTATCAAACAAACCAACAAATGTGTTTCAACATACAAATCATACATTAGAAACACATTAACATCATTAACATTCATTATTATCCGTAACAATCTTGTAAATTTTCTTTTCCAAATTTGTAGATAAAAGAAAATTTTGCTAAGTCATCCATAGCGGATGAATTAAGCCACAGCAGATGAAGACAACATCCACAGCGGATGAACAAGTATTCACTGCGGATGAACTATGTCCGCAGCGGATGAACAAGTCATCAATGCGCATGAACAAGACCCACAGCGGATGAACTATGTCCACACCGGATGAACTATGTCCACAGCGGATGAACTATGTCCACAGCGGATGAACAAGTCTCTCCACAGCGGATGGCTTATTCACACAGCGGATGACTTAGATACTTAGGATTTATTTTACGTAATTTCATTTATATAAGGGTAGATTAGTAATTGTACATAGCTTTTGTGTATAGGCTATAAATAGCACTCTACCCTAATCCTTTGTAAGCTTTTGAACGATTATGAATCAAACAAACATATTATTCATCTGTTCTTGCATTCAAACAGACACACACACAAAAACACACAAACATACACTGAAATCATACACCATAATCATGGGTTTCCGCACCATGGTTAATTTTTCTTGATCATTGAGAGATATACAAAGATCCTTGGGGAAACCAACTAGTCTATCTTGAATCTTGTTCTTACAAAGTTATTGTTCAAGATACACATTTGGTTTCAACAGGTGGTATCAGAGCCTTGGCTCAATCAAACAGTGATTTCGATCCTCTCAA
>BJCO01822172.1:0-12890 GCA_018326465.1 Flaveria floridana | reverse complement strand
CTGCCGGATGAGAGGGGAGATCATGCTCGATCTCCCCTTGCCAAGAGTCTGTATTCTTAAGTTGTAACGAGCTTAAAATCGTTATGTTTTATCAATGAAATCATTCGATTATTGTTCGTGTTATTGATTGAATTTTGGTTATTGCTGTTATTTATCCTTCCGTCAAGAACGTGCTCGGATGTTCATCGATCCAGTGACTTCACAGTTTTAGACAAAGTAAAGGAATAGATTACAATGAAGTGTTTGCACCTGTGGCTAGAATGGAAGCAATCCGTATCTTTCTAGCCTATGCATCTTACATGAAGATCAAAGTCTATCAACTAGATGTCAAGAGTGCATTCCTTTATAGGGAAATTCATGAGACAGTGTATGTTAGTCAACCGGAAGGATTTTAGGATCCCTACCATCGGGACAGTGTTTACAAGCTGGATAAGGCTCTCTACGGGCTCCATCAAG
Source organism: Flaveria floridana (assembly GCA_018326465.1). Lineage (NCBI taxonomy): Eukaryota > Viridiplantae > Streptophyta > Magnoliopsida > Asterales > Asteraceae > Flaveria > Flaveria floridana. Next base: position 12,434 of record BJCO01822172.1, on the reverse strand, counting down.
CCCCTAGAGCACGCTATGAGAAACTCTCAACTCATCTGGTGAAACACAGATTTCGCAGAGGAGTTATTGACTGTACACTATTCATCAAAGAAAAGGATGGAGAATTACTGCTTGTATAGATTTATGTTGATGACATAATCCTCGGTTCCTAAAACGAAGAGTTATGTAAAGAATTTGAGTCTGTCATGAAAGCAGAATTTGAGATGAATGCAATTGGAGAGATGAAATTCTTCCTAGGATTACAGGTGGATCAGACACCAAAGGGAATCTTTCTACATCAGACCAAGTATGTAGGAGATATCCTAAGTCGGTTCGATATGGAGAATGCTTCAGCAGCTGGAACTCCAATTGCCACAAATCATGACATGGCACCCGACGAAAATGGTGATCTAGTTGATGCTACAATGTATAGAGCAATGATTGGATCCCTGATGTATCTCACAGTCTCTCGTCCTGATATCATATATGCAACGTGTCTCTGTTCTAGATATCAGGCGAAACCAAAAGTGAACCATCTCATTGGTGTTAAAGAGATTTTTCGCTATCTGAAGGGTACTCCAACACTCGGGTTGTGGTATCCTCATGACAATGATTTTATTCTTACAGCGTATATTGACTCGGATTATGGCGGATGCAAAATAAATTACAAGTCAACATCAGCAGGATGTCAATTCTTTGGTAGACGGTTAGTCACCTGGCAGTGTAAGAAGCAAACCTTCGTTGCTCTGTCAACATGTGAAGCTGAATACGTTGCTGCTGCAAGTTGCTGTTCACAAATCATCTGGATTAAACAGCAAATGCGCGACTACGGTTTGAAATTCTCTAACACTCCGATCTATATTGATAATTCTGCTGCTACAGCCATAACAAAAAATCCAGTCCAACATCCTAAAACTAAACACATCGGCATTAAGTATCACTTTATGCGTGATTGTTTTGAAATGCAATTAATCGATATTGTTAAAATTAATACGCCAACCTCTACACAAAAGCATTTGTTAAACCTCGGTTTCTATATCTATTAGAGGTCAATGGCATGAAAAAGAAAAGTGATGTGATTCTAGAGGAATCGAGTTCGTAGTCCGTCTTTCTAATTTTTATTTTATTTTTCTTTATTTTTCTTGTCTTAAAAATCAAAAAACCCAAAAAGATTTTCCGTTTTAGAATTTTAGGGGGAGATTAGTCTAGGTTCAGTATTGATTCAGTATTCATTTACTTAAAAAAAGGGGGGGCGGGCAGATAGGCTAAAATCAAATCAAAACTGTGAGATTGATTCAATATTATGGAAAATGATAGTACACAGGGAACTAATTGTTTGGGACTTTAAAAGGTCTGAAAAGATCATAATGTTATATTAAAATTACAAGTCTGAAAAGTCTAAGCCAAATATAGAAAAAATGATAGTACCCTAGTCTGTTACTGAGGTTACATAGATAAAGTAGGCCTAGAGGTTACTAGTTCATTGTACGACGTGTCGGTACATTCAACACAATAGACAACTAGACTTCTTTGGTGAAACTATTTAAACTAAATTATTCAACATGCTATGGGCTTCCATCTTATCCCCGACGAGCAAATAAACGCCACAAATGTGTGCGGACGACCATAAGAATGAGCAAAGCACATGAAAAAAATGATAAACGCAATCAAACTAATGACTAATGTTATTGGTGCGTTATGTGTAAAAGAAAAATTGCTCTTACAAGAAGATAGGTTGTGTGCCTCTCTACTGTGCGATGGCACTGACCTGAGGATAAGCACAACCTAAATATTCTAGAATTCATTGTGGTTTGCGCCTCTCTTCTGTGTGATGGCACTGACCTGAGGCTTTGTATCTCTTTGAAAGCTCTTAGAATAGTTTCTTTTTGTATCAATACCCGTAGACCGCTCAAAAATCTCTTGAGGAATTTTGATTACCATATAAGTGTGGAATCCACAAATGCTTGTTAAAATAATACAATCTAATCACCAATGTGATTCAAATGTCTATGTATGGATTTAAGTGGACAACAATACTTGTAATCGTCATGGCTGCAACTCCCGACTGTCAAAATCATTGTGTGCCTCTTACAACTCTAGTATGATTTCCTGTGAGCGCTTGTGACTCTGAGAGTAATAAGGATCATTAACTTAAAGATATATCCAAGAGTCCTAAATGATTATGATACACCTGTATGATTCCATATGAACCTCTCCAGAGATGATCAATCAAACTTAAGCCATTCTGATCAGGGGGAGAAATCGGTTAAATGATAATTTAATAGTTTTCAACCCACCTCAAACAAAAAAAACAAAAATATGTCTTGTTTTGTTTAAGTTTCAAGTTGTTTTCCATTTCTAGTTATTGTCTTTCATGTCGAACTATGTAACAAGATGAACTCTGTGAATCACACTTTAAAAGGGTCATGTCTGAGGTGACCAAATTATTGCAAAGTTAAAAGGATCATATCTGGGATGATCAAAGTTTTAAAGGTAAAAGGGTCACGTCTGAGGTGATCAAAAGGTTTTAATTAAAAGGATCACGTCTGAGGTGACCACATGGTTTTTCGTTAAAAGGATCATGTCTGAGATGATCGGTGCGCATACTGTTTTATCCATCAAAAGTGAAAATTAAACGTCTGGAAAATTATGAAGTCAACTCATGAGTATGAATCAATCGCATGATTGGATCATAAGTATGGACCAATCGTACGATTGAATCATTAGTATGAGCCAATCGTACGATTGGACCATGAGCATGGGCCAGTCATACGATTGGACCATGAGTAAGAGGCTGTCATGTGATTGGACCACAAGACTAAACCAATCGTACGAATGAAAAGAGGAGTATGGTTCAGTCGCACGATTGAACCTCAGTCGCACGACTGATCCATGAGTATGGGTCCAGTCGCACGACTGAAACCCTAATCAGTATAAATAGAGGCCCAGTCTGTCGGAATCCCCACCAGACTTCAAAAAATTTCCAAAACCGCCTTTACACTGTTATGCTGCCAAAATTTTGAATTTTTGAGATTACATTCTGATTTGAGTTCTAACCTTGATTATACTCTTCTACAGGTAATTTGCGAACGATTCAAGGTCAGACAACTAGTTAAAACAAATCTAATATGACCTAAATTGTTAAATCAAATAACCGAGAGATAAACCCTAAAATAGACCACTTAAATGAACAAGATTGTCGGTTTAAAGGTGTTTCAGTGATAGTTAGGGACCCTACAAATCTAACGAAACTAAACACGACGTTTAACATCAAGTTTTGACCTAGATTCAAGTTTAGAGTGTCGAACAGAGAGTAAGGCGAATAGACACACCGAATGAACTTCAATTGGACGATTAAGCTGGGCAAATGATCAATCGACCAAATGAACAAGGCGTATGAGCTCAATCGGACGATTGAACTCAGCCGCATGCTCAATCGCCCGGTTGAACTCAGCCGCATGCTCAATCGCATGACTGAACTCAGTCATATGGCTCAATCGCCCGGTTGAACTCAGTCGCATGCTCAATCGCATGACTGAACTCAGTCGTATGGCTCAATAGCTTGATTGAACCAGACTGATCTTAGAACAGTTTAAATTTCAACAGTTTCTATTATGGACAATTCTCATGTTTATGTGTCTTGTGTTAAAGAAACATGGTAGATAGGTGGATCATCAACACCAAGCACAACATTTGTGCTCACTTGGATGCCACCACTCGGAATGCTACTGAGTTTGCTGGTATTATTGCATTTCTTAGGAGATCAAGGATCTTCAGGGCTATATCTACACAGTGTACTCCATACAGATCACTCTAGTAGACCTTCTGGGAAGGGGCCACCGTTGATAGGTCCACTGAGCCATATTGTATACGGAGCTCGATTTTCGGACAGGAGATCAGCATTACTGTAGCTGATCTCAGGCAAGTCCTAGAGTTGGGTGATGATGGGGATCACCCAACCAAGCTTCACCCTCTGATGGTTATGGGGTGCTTTCTACGGATGAAGTACTCTGGGGACATCAAAGCAGGTGTGCTCAACAAAAGCAATTTGTGTCCCCAGTTCAAGTACTTAGCACACGTGATTCTAAAGTGCATTGCTTCGAGGAGAGGGGGATTTGACGAGCTCTCAGATCAAATCCAGAACTACTATATGGCTCTGGTGCTGAACCACCCGTTCAGTTTCTCTCAGATGATCTTCTCGTACATGGTCGAGAATATAGAGGCCAATGGGAAGGAAGGGTTCTGCATGTACCGAAGATTTCTACAAAAGATAATAGATCAGAAGTTTCCTTCCCTGCCGAAGGAGAACAATGATGTTGTGGTGCTTGAGGTGATGGATGATACCACCTTGGGCAGGATGAGAGTGTACCGGGGGAAGCAGGTGAAACCCCCGGTCAGGAAACTGTTTGGGCATCTGGCCCGTGAGGATTACGTGGCGCCAACTAGGAAAAAGTGGCATCATGATGATAGTGATTCGGACATTGAGCCGGTACTGGCTCCTATTGATGACGATGATGATGACGACGATCATCAGGGTGGTGGAGATACATGCCCGAGTGCACCAAGGGCGACTGAGATAGATATTATGTCTCCACCACCCCCACATGTCAGTTCATCAGCTCCCAGTGGTTTATAGCAGGCACCCATCCATCGGGACTTTCTTCATGATGAGGGAGATGAAGAGTTGAATGAGGAGCCACTCACATGGACTGTGGGTAGTCGTGTGGTGGCTACAGAGAGGGGCTTGGAGGTGGTTGGAGGATGCTGGGCTGAGGGAGAGAGGACATACACTGCTGACCCTATATACTCTCCTCCTCAGCCAAGCCCAAGGGAAGCACAGAGCTCAAGGGGCTCTCAGCTTAAGAGGACGGCTCAGCCACATGGCAGGACGGTCAAGAGACGACACGTAAGGATGATGACGTCTCCGTCCACCTCAGCCACTAAATCTACCACCCCTACCACACCTACCACCACCATAGCCACCCCATCTACTACACCCTCTACACCAACCACCACCACTACACCTACCACCACTACAGCTACCATCCCTCCACCTATCTCATCCATCCGACCACAAACCACTACCACCACCACTCCCATATATACCACATCCACCACTCCACCCACCACATCCCAGGCCGGACCTTCCACCTCATTAGTACTACTGAGATCCTCTCTACCCAATGTTGGGCTAGAGGAACAGCTTGCCTGCCTCAACCATCTGGTTCTCAAACTGCTCGCCACTGACGATATACGAGCGAAGTAGATGAATCAGTTGATGGCTGTCAACGCTGCGTAGGGCAAACAGATTGCCCTGCTGACAGAGAAGACGACTGCTTAGAGTCAACAGATTACACAGCTGACTGAGAGGGAAGCTAAACTTGAGAGAGCTATGACTCGATCTCACCATGCCTTGACCACACAGAATGATCTTCTGAAGGCATCGGTGAAGCGGATTGAGGATGTCAAGAGGACAAACAAGAAACTACGCCTAAAGCTCAAGGGAACAAAGAGAGAACCTCTCAAGATCAAAGGTGATGGTGATGATGGTGATAGTGATGATGATGACGACTCATCTGATGATGATGTGTCAGATGATGATGATGCGGTTGAAGGAGAAGGAAGTGGCAAAGATAGGGAAGGGGGAGACGAGGATGAACCAGAAGGTGATGCATCTGCATCAGCCTCAGATCTATTGGCTCAGGAGCGAAGGTCCAAAAGACGTCAAGAATCAGGACCGTCCACCTCTGCCCCTCAATCTGAAGAGCAAAGTGATCAAGACAAGAGTAATGCTTGGATGTTTTAATTTTGATTATCTCTTGTATTTTGAATTATGTACTATACTTATGTAATTAATATTTATCAATGTTTTTTAATATAAATGTTTTGATTACTGATGTGCTTGTGTTGTTTTGAAATGTTTAATCAAAGAGATGAAAATCAACAGACCGATGATTTTGATGTCCAACTCCTTCAGCAGGTTAAGAGTCAATTAACAATGATTCTTGACTTGCAAGGAATAGTGAAACGGTTTGTTAGCTACACACCAGAGGAAGGAGAGATAATCCATGACCTGTCGGATGAGCAGCTGGCTGAGATCTTCAGGCTGAATCCAGACGAGTTGGTAAAAGATGCTCCTACAGTTGATGTGGCAAGTGACGATGAGCTTCACGATGTTGATGAATTTGAGATAGAGGATATCACTACGGATCACTATCCTTAGTACACTGATCCGGAAGGACAAGCTATCCCTAATTTGGGTGAAACCTTCGACAGTGGTACTTTTGATAAGTTGGATGAACTGGAGAAAGAAAAGGAGAAAGAAGAAAGTACTACCCAAGTTACAGACGAAAGTGTTGATGCCAAAAAGGCCAAATGGGCAGCTTGTTTTGCTGAAATAAAAGCCTAGCGCGCGCCTCAAAAGCAGAATGCCTACATAAAGCTTTATAGAGTCGAATGTCATCAGAAAGTGTCCGGTAAAATCATCGCATGGACGTATTTTTAGGATCTTAACGTCTATGCAGTGAAGAGGGAGAAGGGAATAGAGTACTTTAGATATCCACATGATCTAAAGACTCTCCCTGGTTTTAAGCTCAACCAGCTGGCACGCCTAAATCTATTATATGCTGATCCAAGACAGATGTCAGGTTGGTTTGAGGCGGCATTAAGGAAAGAATACCACACCAGGTGGGTAAACTTCAGACCTCAACAACCAACGAGGTATATTCGTAGGCCTAAAGTAAATCCCATTACTGGAAAGCCTAAAGTGGTGCTGAAGTGGAGTCCTCCACGCACAATGTCCAAGATTCCCTTAAGGGAAATGCCACATGACTTCACTCCATACTTCAAATGGTGGTATTATGATTAGAGAACAGGCGAAGCGGTCATAGTTCTAAATCAAGCAGGAAAAATGGAAACTATCCGGGTATTCGACCCTATGTGGCTAACAAACTTGTGTGCTGAAGATGTTTACACACTATACAAGTGGCCACTGTTCTATGACTCATAAGATATTGTAAACCTCTCCAGTTTCAACACGTCATACGACTCTGCTTTGCATTTGAAATACATGTAGGAGTTACAAAAGAGGAGAAGTACAAGAAATTCGAAGAACATATAAAGAGTGTTAGACAATAGAGGAAACTAGGTCCAAGGGGGAGTTTTGTTGATACATGTTAATGTACCAAGTTTATGAGCTTGAATGTAAAAGTCTTTCATGTCTTACACATGTGTAATTGATGTAATAGTTGAATGAATGATATAAAGTGCATTGTGATGTTTGATTTGTATTTTGATTATGTCGTGATATCATTATATTGAATGTGTTGCACATGTATGAACTAACTATAAAGGTTTGATGTTGTTTAATAGTTCATGCTAATGGCCCATGCTAATGGACCATACGCATGAATTCATCATACTTATGGAACAGTCGCACGACTGAACCAGGAGACTGGTTCAGTCATATGATTGAAACATAAGACTGACTTATGACTCAATCACATGATTCAGTCGCACTACTGAACCATGCTAATGGTTCAGTCGCACTACTGAACCATGCTAATGGTTCAGTCGCACGAATGAAAACTCCAAACCTATAAATACCACTTAATTCGTGAAAAAACATAACAATTGAAAACACTTTGAATACTTGCGCACTCTAGCCGTCCAGAGCGTCCCTGTTCATCATTCCAACTTCATAGTTCATTCTTGATCGATTTCTACTCATTCTTAATGTATAGTTTATTCTAATATCGATCAGATTAACGTTCTCACTGATTGGATCACCAATCAAATTCCGCACTGTTTGATCTGGTTTCACGCATTATCAGTTAGTACTCCATACGTACACGGTCCTAACATTAAATCCTCTCAATTTCACAAATCATTTAACATCTCAAATGGTAGCTATCTCAAAGGCTAATATGGAAACCTGTACTATGACAAAGTCTCCATTGATCACTTCTGATGACTTTGTTACTTGGTGCCAAATAATAGAAGGCTTCATCAAGTCTCAAGACATTCTTGGTGCCAAAGAATAGATGACTTTGATACTTGGTGCCAAAGAATGGAATGCTTCATCAAGTCTCAAGACAGTAGGATTTGGGATCTGTTGTCTCTAGACCTCATGTACCATGCACCTCTTTAGCTGCTGCTGGAGGTGGCATGATACCAAAGGAAGTGGCTGACTACTTTGAAGATGACTGGAAGAAGATACATGTAGATCAGATAGCCATGATACTGATGCATGTGAAAAGTATATATATTTGATAAAGGTTTTTCGCACAGATTCAGTTTTAATTGGTTATTACTATACTAAAGTAGACACACAAAAGGCAAGTGTACCTATCGTGAGGTAATATAGTGATGGTAAGAACCGAGTACCAATCTGTGGACACACCTAGCCTACTAAACAACCTTAAAAATTGACTACCAAATTTGATTTTTGTTTAGGAAAATGATAAGTTGCATCGATGTAAATTAGGGTTTTTAGGGTTTTAGAAATAGAAATAAAAATAAAGTAAAACAAGTTTGAAACTTTTGGATTTAAAATCAGGGGATAAAGGCTATCAACCTAATTAGATTACACTTATGTAATTGTGATGAAGTGGTGGTATGATTAAAGATATTGATTAAATTATTGTGTTAATCTTTATAAAAATGAGTTTGCACGATTTCTCGTCTATCCACTCCATAGTGAGTAGGACCACATCAAGTTGAGATTTACTGCTTAGGTCAAAGCCCTAGTAATGTAGGTAAATATTTTGTGACCTTTTCGACATATGATTTCTGAAAACATAACTTAATGTGGGAAGAGAGTTGATCAAATTCCTTTCCAACATACCATTAATTTTAAAAAACCATAACAATTACTTTAGATTTCTCAGACTAATAAAAGGGAACCCATAAATGATCAGAAAGTTAAGGTGATATGATTTCTAATAACCATCTATAGTTAATTAGCCATAGATTTGTTATGAAAATCAGTTTCACGAATAAAAGTTGATCATATGTTTTTCAACCGTGTATGACAATCACAATTACAAATCATAAGTTTATAACTTCCTATTCAAATGTAGGTGCTACCCATCGAATTTTTTCCCAAGATCACCATAATATTAACACAATAAAAATCACACCATTAGTTCATCACAAATTACATAAGTTTCATCCAATTAGGATGATAATAAGAGTTTAGCTCATAATGAGCTTGAACATAACAACACACAACATAGAAGATAGATATGAATTCATCGGTGAAATAAAACAACCAAACCGGTGATCCACAATGGATGATGTTTAGACAATCCCGAGCTTCTTCCAAGTGTTTATGCACCTCCCGATCCTCCAAATGGTCTTCAAGACTTGATTCCCGAGAGAATTCTAAAGAGTAACACCCCACCAAAAGCTTTCTAAAATGGTGAACTTAGGCCTCTATTTATAGGCTTTCTAGAGTGTTTAAGCATGGCCCCGTGCCAAAATGGCACTACCCCGTCTTAGTACAATGCTTATGAAAGTTGGTCGGCTCGTACGTGCAGAAGTTGTCGGGTACGGCCTTATGACAAATGGGACACGACCCCGTGTTTAAGGTGGGGCACGGCCCCGTGCCTCCTGGGGCACGACCCTGTGTTCACTTTTAGGGGACAGTACTTTTTGTCCTGTCAGATGTCCAAACACGGGGGTGTGCCAAATTTAGCATGGGGGGGTGTCTCAGGAAAGGCATTGGGGCGTGCTTAATGAGGCACGACCCGACGCTTGGACTTGAAAGCTCGGATTTCTTCAATTTCTTGTTAAATATGCTTCATTTGTCCATCTTGCCCTCTTCAACACCTGAAAACACAATTAAACGATTTTAAGTACGTAATCATCATTTTAAGAAAGATATTAAGGAACAATTGACATGCTTTTGATAGTTTTTTATGTATAATTTAGAGCACATCAAATGTCCCCCCACACTTGTACTTTTCTTGTCCTCAAGCAAAAATCACTTAAAATGACAATTCCACTAAAAACCAAATAAATCAAATGATAAATATGTCTTTCAGGAAATATGCAAGTAAAAATTATTCTATCCAAATGTAAACATTTTAAGCATGTATTGAATGATATCCTAGCAAGCAATAGATTAGTTAGTAAAGATTATAATCATGTAAAAATCCACACTTCTCACAAGATGCACTCACACTCAGCTAAATATATGAAGTCATAATTAGGGTTAAGTATGACTAATATGCTCAATTGCCTAGTATGAATACATGTGAAATCATATGCTTGTTAAGGGATCAAATCTCCACCTACTTAGATATTTACTTGCATAAATCATTAGGTCTTTGATGGGTTGTAACTTGGCTCGGCCTCGGGTACGGAATATTTGGAAAAAGTGGCTAAATACTAAAGACGATGATCTTGGTTTATTTTTCTAACATAAACTACAAAGAAAGCAGTAAAAGGCTCCCTATACAATACACCAAGCTAGAAGGCATATGCTAACTTGAGGACTCGTTTAAGGTCAGATTGTCAAGACCGTATTTTTCTTTTGAAAACCTTACTTCATCCTTCACCCAAAGATATACAAAACACTCCTTTCGTAAGGATTGTTCGGCTTGAAGCCTAATAGCAACCAATCGTATCAGTTCTGTATATTCATATTGAGACTTGGTTTGGTTCTTTTTGCATTTTCCATTGTGGGACCAATTTCCACAGTTCGGGCATCATTCGCATCTTTTTGCCCGCCTCTTTATAGCGATTTCTGAAATTCCACAAAATGGCGGAACTTGTTCGTTTTTTCGCCATTTCTCTCTGCGTCGTACATGAGATTGAAAATTTGTCGTGAATTTCCAGGAGAATTCCCGGTTTTGCGTGATGAAGACAACAAAGCAAATTAAAATTAAAAGAATGCATTCCAGTTCTTTTAGGTCTACTAGTAAAAGACCAAAATTTTCTTTTCCTTCTTTTTATAATAAACCAAAAACGTGTCTTTAACGAAAAACGGGTTTTGTTGAAGGCTTTTTGGTTAAGTGACTTGGTGGTTCGGGTGATCAAAATAATAACGTTCAAGCTCAATGGGGCTAACAAGGGTTGACGTTCGGGTAAGGAAAGTTAAAGGGAAATGGTTGTGGTTTAAATGGTTAAGGTTCCTAATGCCTAACTCATTTTTATGAAAAAAAAATACTAGTTAAGGTCTCGAAATGTATATCCAAAACAAGTTCTAATCACACGTATCATAAGGCACCCTCAATTAAATTTAGAATGAAAGTAAAATTACAAAAGTTGTTTAAGGCTCAAAAATAAACTCATATACGGATGAAATTGGATAAAAGTGTTTCATTTTACATGATTGAATATTTTTACTAGGTTATTGTCTTTAAGGATATCATAAAAAATTTCCAATTTTTATTTGGATGTCATTTATTTACTTATTTATTTTCCGAAAACGTATATTTATAATTTGGTTTATTAAAAATTGTTTAAATTTTTGGTTTCATGTCACAAAAATTAATGGTTAAGTGATTTTTTAGCAAAATTTTCTATTTAGACCTGTTTTTAGCAAAGTATCAAATGTGTATCTTAATTAACCCCATCCCCATATTTAAAATTCACATTGTCTCCAATGTGATCAATAATATAAAATGAAGAGTGGTAACGAGATACTCTCCTAAAAATGATGAAGTCGACTCATGTCTTAAATTGTGAGACTCCTCAGGATCACCTGAAATATCATCTATTTATTGTAAACATTAGAATCCTAAACCCATAAAATTAAAATTAATTGACATAAATTAAAAGATAGATTGGCACAAAACAACTATGCCCGGGGGCCCTGAAAGTGATACGGTTTTTCAAGGGCTTTGTGGCGGGATATCTCCCCACTCATGATACATTCAGTTTCTAATATATGTGACGTCATTGCTCAGGTTATCCACTCGGGCGTGTAGATTTTTGACTCGGTTGAAGGCTTGTTGCGCGTATTCAAAAGATCTCCTTACATGATCGCTGGTGGTTAGGATTGCTTTATAAAGGTCTAACATGGTCCGGAATTCTCCAGCGTGTGAGCTGGAAGCACCGGCTTCTTCATGTTGTGGTGGCATATCAAGATCCATGATGAGTTCTTCGGGATCCGCCGGATTCCAGATTTGCCCCTTCCTATCCATAAACCTCGGTTGCCCATTTGGTAGAGTTGTTATCATGTAATGCTTGTGCAAATGCTTAAGTCGAACAATCCTAGCATTACTCTCTCTCTCTATCTCTCTCTCTCTCTATATATATATATATATATATATATATATACATGTACTTGCTTATGCAAATGCTTAAGTCGAACAATCCTAGCATTACTCCTTCGGTCCCCTCCATGTTACATCAAAAGCTCTTGTACAAGTTCAGAATCCAGCTTCCTCCAAACATGGGTGTCGGAGCACCTACAGTTGCATTCTTGGAAAACAGATTACAAAACA
>BJCO01822157.1:0-12219 GCA_018326465.1 Flaveria floridana | reverse complement strand
ATCTAATATGGTGAGATCTTACAATCAATAGCTTGAAAAGCTCTGATACCAATTACAGGACCGGTGAAGTAGGTCAATACAATAGTTTCATATTGTAAGGAGAGTTTGAACACTTAACAAATCAAATAGGGAACTGACTTATGATGAAACAAAGAACACAAGTAAAGAACAGGACAAAAACAAGATAATATGATTTTCAAGAATGATGTATATTGCTCTCAAGTTCTTACAAAGTGTTACAAATCTTTTTTTTAAATTACAAGTACTTGAGACAGTTTATACTACATCCTACAGCCGGCCATACTTTGAATGACAGTTGGGAACACTAATCTAGATAACAAGATTAATGTAAAGTCAAAAGACAAATTGTCTTTTGACTAGTGACTATAACATGCCATAGGTCACATCCTTATCTAATACAAAAAGGATAAAAGTACAAAAGTAGAAAGTTATGGATATAAGACCTTAATCTATAGTTTAAAAAAAGTATGAATTTTTCACCAACTCATCTAAGTTGGTGAGTCTTCAGAGATGGCAACAGAAAGTAGTCAGCTTCTGTCAAAAGGTGATTCAGAAAAAATGTCTTCTCTGTATTCGAAAGAAATCAGTCTTTGGCTTTGGAATACTTTGTCTTTGAAGCTTTGAAAGACTTTATCTTTGGCTTTGGAAGATTTGGTCTTTTGGCTTCGGATGATTTGATACTTAGCATAATTCGTTGAGTTATATCAAATCTTCCAAACTAACTTCCTTGTACTTCACATGTGCATGCTCAGAGCTCTTTGGTTGCATCAGCCTCTAAATGTAATCCTTACAGGTAACGATAATTGGAGGCAAGAGACGCCCTGATGTCCCCTTGGACTAAAATGGATTTGATCAAGAGACAAAACTTGCGAATGGTTTTTTTTTCGGACGGAGAGTATGATGCAAGAGAATGAAGAAGCTTAATTTTTGAATAATTATATTTTTAATTATTCTTATAGTTTATTCATTTTATTTTTTTATGATTATCATTATATTTAAATTGTTAGGAGCTAGTATAAGAATTAGGGTTTGTTTTTATTTATATTAGTTTTTTATTAGATTGAATTTATCATAACTTTGTTCCCGAAACCATTGGTTTAATTTATGGTCTTTGATTAACCTATTGTTCTTAAGCCAATTCATTACTTATGTAACTACATCATATGCTATCGAAGCATGTGGTTCTCTAATGGCTCGGCTTGGAAATAAATACTTATTTGCTTTTAGAATACCTAACAGAGGCAACAACATGAGTGTTTTCTATTCACATGCTTGTGGAGAAGATTGACATCCTACCCGTTGAGCCACCGACCTAGGCAGCAATGGTGTCAATCCCGTGCGACAAGATGTTTAGTTCCATGACTCCAACAACGAGTTTGAGATCTTTAAATACAATAAGACATCAAATGAATTTGTTAACAAGTTCGATATCTTGAGTTACAGTGAGAGAGAATTGTAAGGAAACTGAATCGGAAACCATTGTCTAGGATGATGTGAACAAGGAAGAGGAGTATCCTTTCCGCCATCCCTCCCTCGTTTCAACAAACCGATCTATCTAAATTGTTTATTGTAAGACAAACCCAAATTTGATGAAGATGGGTTCGAGTTTGATAAAGAAGAATGATTATTTTTGCAAACAGTACTTAAAGGAGTTACCGCTCAAGAGGGCAGGCCAATAAAGAGAGGGGTGATAATGATCATGAGTCTTCAATGTTTTATTAAGGTAATATTATTAAATTTTTGGATGAAAATTGATATGAAAAGATATGCCCAACAATCATGGGAGGTCAACCGCATAACTTGAGGTCCTCTTAATATCCTAATATTTAAAGTGAAAATATCAAATTGGTTTAAAAAATTTAGCGATCAACCATTAGAAAAGATTGATATTAAGGGTCGTCTAAAATGATAATGGGGATAGCATGTGACTAAAAGTAAAATCAAGTGGTTTTATTTATTAGTTTGATGGTGGCACCACAAGGGATTATGAAAAGTTAAAATATCCTACTATTTTACATGTTCAAAATAAGGACATAAGGGAGGATTCAAATGATGCTTGAATATTTTATTTGAGAGGATTACTTTTAAAAATAATATTTTGAAATTCAATTAAACCATCACCACTAATGATAATGGGAGATTTAAAATTTTATTAATAAGTATTGAATCTCCTAATCAATGCGCAATTCAAAACAAGGAGATAAGTGACAATTGTTTTCTAGTTTTCAAGTTCCATATTAAACACAAGTTTTGAAAAACAGAATAAAGGAGCCAATCTTTAATCTTATATTGTCAATGGTGTCTTCGATGTTCGCAAGACTCAAGGACGAGTCTTGTTTGAAGACGATGAGAAAGAGACCTTACAACCCAAAAGACCCCACAAGTAATATATTCAAGCGGGTCATAATAATATTAGGCAAAAGACGACCCAATGTTGCCCCCCGGTGGCTTTGATCTAGAGACGAAACTCGAGAACGATTTTTTTAAGACGATGAGTATGATGCGGGTGCATCAAATATTTTTGAATTTTGAATAGTTATTTCTTTAATTATTCTTTTAGTTTATTTAATATATCCTGTTTATTGCTTATTATTATCTTTAAATTGTTAGGGAATAGTACACATAATATGTTTGTTTATATTTATTATTAGTCTTTTATTAGATTAAATTCATAAGAACTTTGTTCTTGGAACATTTGGTCCAATTTATGATCTTTGATTAACTAATCATTTTCGAGGCATTTGATTCTTCTATATCTGCATCAGAACCAGTATTGCAAATGTAGGCCAGAGTATTTATGATATTTTGATGTTTCTAAGAATATTATTACATATACCTTTAGCAGCATTATCAACAATCAAATATTTTACTCATAGATTATCATTTTAAACAATTATAATCATCCACACATTTAATATACTCCCAAATAAACCATCATATCTCAGCTTAAACCATAACAATTATACAACGTTCATTGTTCAGTTTAAAGATTTATGAGAATGTACAAATCACAAGAGAGGATAGTTAGGAAATTCTGTACAAGTATTGTTTTTTTGTATTAACATCCAACAAATAGATGATAATGATAATCCACTGAACAATTGTTGTTTTGTTTTAAGATACAACATACACTATTTTAAGATCAAGAGTTTATCTTAAAGGCTGATCCAAAGATCTCTCAGCATGCACTGAAGCACTAGAAAGTACTTCGAAATATTTGACAATGTACAAAGAAAAATAGCTAAGTGTCAAATATTCCTAAGCCAAGGACAGAAATTTTTCGAAGTCAAAAGTGAAGTCTTCCGAAGCTTGAAGACAAAGTCTTCTGAAGCTTAAAGACTGAACTCGTTCAAAGAATAAGAAGACATGTGTCTACTGACACACTTATGACAGAAGTAGAAGACTTTTCCTTTGTCAGCTCTAAAGATTCATCAACTTATATAAGTTGGTGATTACTTTTTACTTTTGTCAACTGTACATCATAGTATTTTATCCGTAACTTCCTACTTTAGTACTTTTATCCTTATTGTAATACAATAGGATATGAGCTATAAGATGTCATTCGTTACTTGTCAAAAGTCAATATGACTTTTGACTTTAGATTGATCATGTTGTCTAGATTAGTGTCCAGCTGGCCTTCAAAGTATGAACGATTGTAGGAGGTAGTATAAAGTATCTCGTGTATCAGTCTTTAGGACTAAGCCTTGTAATACTTGTAAAACACTTGAGAGTAATATACATCATCATGAAAATAAATCTTTGTGTTCTTGAGTGTTCTTACTTGTTTGTTCATTGTTTCCTTGTCGGTTCTCTATTTGATCTAGTAAGTTTGTTATCTCCAACTGTGAAACTATTGTTGAACCATTAAAGCCGATCTTGCAACTATTAATCGGAAAAAATAAAAAATAGAGAAGAAAGAATCGCAAAAGATATCCTCGACAAAATATAACGTGACAAAGATTGTATAAGGGAAAATCATATGAAAGGGAAGAAAACCTCAAACCAGCTTACTCATGATAACAATGACAAATAAAGAAAACACAAAAGATGGTGCCAAAGATAATGAAGGATTTGATTTAGAGTTTTGATGATTTTGAAAACGGGTGACTTCAAGACCCAAATACAAACCGGGTTAAGAAAAGGTTAAAGTTTTTTTAAAATTATGGGTACCCTTACTAAAACCTTGACATGTGGCTTAGAGTTTTAAAAGAATGACATCTGGTAATAGGTACCCTAAATCTATGCCATGTGACATAACCTCCTCTTTTATTATATATAAAAGAGGAGGTTATGTCATGTAAACCTATATTTATTATTTTAATAATTATATTCATGTAAACCTTTTGAGCCATCAAGATTGAGATGGTATAAGGTCTCAATCCAAAACTCAAAACAACCTAATCACTAGGCTTTTTATCTCATGAAATACAATCCAAAAACCAAAAATGACCAAAAAATTGATGCCACACCAGAGTCCAATTCGCCATTCTATAGTCATGCTTTGGATTATTCGATGTAGATGCACGTTAATGATCCCCTCTCTTATGGTAATTACGTGAACCGGTCCCAAGACTAGTTGAACTTCTTGTTTCCCAAAAACAAAGTTGGCTTCATAGATGGTTCAATCAAAAAGCCGGAGAAGATGTCATAAGCATACATGTATTGGATGCGTTATGATGATATAGTGAAAGGATGGCTTACAATGGTGATTGAACAAGATATTAGGGTTAGCGCGAAGTACACTAATACCACCCTTAGAAATATGGTTAGACCTTCCTGAAAGATTTGGGAAGGAGAGAGCCCCTTGTGCATATGAACCGAAACAAACTTGAACCGAAGTCCATCAAAATGGAAGCTCTAGTTCAGCCTACTACACAAAGCTCTATGGTTTAGGAGATGAGTTGTAATCGGTATTGCCTACTTGGTGTAATGTAATGGATGTGTGTGTGTTGTGGAAAAGAAACGGACCAAATTCAAGGACAAGGAAAGACTTTATGAGTTTTTTATAAGACTGGATAATGAGTTCTCGATTATCAAAACTCAAATTCTAGCAACAAAAATGACAATGTTCATTGGAAACGCGTATCATATAGTGGATGAAAATGAATGATTTAGGGAAATTTCAAATGCTAAAAAGTCATCTACAGAAGCATTAACTATTAAATCTTTAGTACTAGGCTGATGGGAAAACCATACAAATTAACTACTACAAGCTAGGTTACACCAAGAGATGTGAAACAAAATGAAGTGGTTGAACATTGCATCTTCCATGACAAAGATAGTCATACATGGCGGATGTTTCAAGAAAAAAGGGTGTCCCAAGTGGTGGCCAGGGAAAGGAAAGCCTGAAGTAGGAAATCCTAAAGTCTCCTGTGTTTAAAAATGACCAAGCCTAATCTTAGGTTTGTCAAAAAAGCATCACGACATGTTCCTAAAACATTTTGTAGAACAAGGAGACATGACTAAAGGTATGACGGTTCTAAGGGCCTAGATGACAAGTAAAAAGGACAAGGATAAGGACGATTGGGTAATTGACATGGGTGCCATCGAGCACATCACCCTTAGGGTTGATATTCTTAAAGACGAAAAAAATAATATAGAAAACCTTGTTGTTATTCTCAATGTGTTGTGCCCGTTAAAGGAAGAGGTGAGTGCACCTTACGAGCAGTAAAAACAGAAGGGTTTAAATGTGCTGAGATTTAATTGTAGCCTTTTATCAGTTAGTTGATTAGCTAAAGATCTTCAATCCACTATCACCCTTTTCCTTGAATTTTGCAATACGCAAAAGCTATACATGAGGAGCTTGATTGGTGTGGTGAGTGTAGGAAGGGTGTATACTCAACGTGGATGATTGAAGAGACGAGATGAGTTTTGATGGCAATGGTGGATGCTTGGCATAAAAGTTTGGGTCACGCTTCTAATGAGAAATTTAATCGGACTGAGTTTCTTAGAAATGCTACTTTCAATAAAGTGTGTGATTCTTGTTCAAAGGCTAAACACACTAGAATTCTTTTTAAACAGTACCATTAAGACAAATGATTACTTTGATTTATTTCATTGTGACATTTTTGGGAAATATTGTGTCTCCTCTCTTTCAGGTGTAAATTATTTTTTTTAAAAACCGTTGATGATTTTAGTAGAACAGTGTGGGTATTTCTATAAAAATTCAAACATGAAGCAAGTAAATTTTTAAGGGATTTCTACAAGATGGTAAGACTCAATACGAGAAATCTATCAAGAGAAATAGATGCGACAATGGTGTGGAAATTACTTCAAGGGACAAGAAAAACTTTTATAATGATCAATGAGTCCTAATCGAGATTAGTTGTCCAAAAACATTATCAACCATTTACCCTCCAAAATTATTGAGAATACAACTCAATTATAAATTCTTTTTAATAAAAACCAGACTATGACTCGATGAGGGTCTTCGATGGTTTGGTCTACTATAGGAGCAACATAATGAAATGAGATAAATTTGAAGTGATGGGAGACCGGGGTATTCTTGCTGTATCACCAAGGGATAAAAAGAAACAATGTTGGAAAATAATGGTCCCTAGGGATGTCCATTTACATGAAAATAAGCTCCCTTTGACCAAATAATTATGAACAACAAGGAAATAGATGCCTTTAACACTATTTTTAGGCCCACTTATGAAAAGAATCAAACCTAAAGAAGACTACCTTAGATGATCACATGTCTGACGTAAACACAAATTGGGAAGTGGAGGTAGATGATACAAATTCTGGTCCAACGGTTGGGAGTCCAAATGTGAGTTCTGAAGGCCCATTATCACCACAAAATTATGAGACTACAAATGATTACACAAGGCCAATCAAGGGCCTCAAGATGTCAACATGAGATCGACTAATAAGAATAAAAACCAATGTGATCCAAATGGTTTTGATGACTATGTTGTAAATCTTCCCATCAATCAACCATGCACAAGCTGCACCAAGTCAAGAATCCTCAACGGTACATACTTTATCCAAATTTTTTTTCGTAACATTTTTTTGAACCTCATAAGGTTTCTTTGTTGACTACTAATTCAAATGATGAGCCAAACCACTTTAATCTGACCATGAAAGACGAGAGACGGAAAGAAGCAACTAAAAAGGAAATCCAAGCACCTGAAGTAAATGGTAAATGGATAGTTGAAAAATTGCCCCTGGGAAACATATGATTACTTTTAAAAAAGGTATATAAAATATAATATAATTTAAACAATGAAGTTGAGAGATGTAAGGCATCGTAACAAAGATCTTCATGCAAATGGAAGGTGCCGATTATCATGACACATTCACTCCAGTAGCAAAATTGGTTATGGTTAGAACACTTATAGCTTTTGGGTTAAAAGCAAATAGAATATTCATCAACTTGACATTAACAATGCTTTACACAAAGATCTCAATGAAGATTTGAACATGAAAATCCCTCAAGAGTTTTCCAAGGAATGAGAGACAAGGGTGTCGATTAAGAAAATCTCTCTATAGTCTGAAACAAGCATTATGAAATTGGTCAAAAGTGTACTAGCGCACTCCAATCTAAAGCAGATCATTTGCTTTCCCAAATACAAGAGTGAGACCATCTATGTAGCTGTAAGGCCCCGTTTCCGGGCACCTCACAGTTGGTCATTCATCGCACATAAAACGTAAAATTATTTAAAACATTACAGCGGAAATTAATTAAAACCGTTTCATATAATTAAATGACAACTTTTGCAAATTAATACAATACGTTTAACAATTACAAAATACTTTAATTGCATTACATCACAAAAGTATCATTATTATACTAATGGATGCCATCCCCAAAATGCCAAGTAGCTGCCCTGTGCCATCCTCAGCAACTTTTACCTGCCAACTGAAAAACACATAAAAGTCAGCGTTGCTGAGTGAGTTCTAGTTTTATAAATAAAATACTTTATTTTCAATATAACCTTTCTTTACTTTCATACGCGGTCATGCATCATACGTACAGCTAGAGAATATCACTTTTAACTTTCATTAACATTCACCATTCATCATCATATTCATAGCATGTTCTCATTTCATGCTTATCGTTAACATTCTCTTACTTTCGTTCTCATTCTTTCGTAACGTACTCATTATCATTCTTTTACTTTCGTACTTGTTTACTTACTTTCTTTCTTTCTTTAGTACGTTACGTCATTCTTTTACATTTATATGAATTGATGAACAATACCCTGAACATTGTGTACGAAGCTGATGCTGGACCTGTGGTACTTAAACCATGAACATTGTGTATGAAGCTGATCAAGTCAACTAGGGCAAGTCATCTCTCCCATTCATTCAAACCGTTTGGTCCTACCCCGAAAATTGTGCACGAAGCTGATACTAGACCTGTGGTAATTAAACCACGAACATTGTGCACGAAGCTGATCCAGTCACGTAGGGCATACCAAAGGCCCTTATCAATCTCAATGATTAACCCTGCGTACATGCTTTGGGGTAGCTAACCCGCATCACAGTTGAGCTAATGATAAGATGGTCATGCACCTCCTTTCATTTGCTTGCAAGCCATTCTTTCATTCATTACGTTTTACTTTTCATCATTGTTATCTTTCATTTCTTTACGTTATTCTTTATGTTCTTTCATTCATTTGTCATACTACGTAAAGTACTAACATAATACATAACGTATTTTATAATATAATATAAATACGTTTACTCATCATTAAAAGATAACACATTACACATGTCGTACATCATTCGTATGTTCCATAACTCTAAAACATCCTATAATCATGCTTAAAATGGGTAATCATTACTCATAAGTCAACTTTGGTCAAACCCTAGACTTTTTGCTTTTTCCTGAAATTTCAGAAAACATTCTAAGTGACTAGGCGTAAGGGTACTATTTGGGCGTTTCTACCCTGTTCAGACATTTTGCCACTATGCAGACGTCTGGACTTATACTTAGTCACTTTTCACTTAGACACATGGACCTATTTAGGCGCATGGGCACTATTCAGGCGTTTGGGCCTATACTTAGTCAATCTGGTCAATATTCCAGACGTTTGGGTACTATTCAGGCGCATGGGCCTGACTTAGGCGTATGGGCACTTAGGCGGTTGGACACTATTTTGACGTATGGGTTTCCGGGCGTTTGGGCACACTTAGACAATTCGACCGTTGGACGCATGGGCCACTATTTAGGCGCATGAGCAACAAACTTTCACATAAACAACATAAATCAGTCCCATTTCATCTTAAATCATGATCTAAGTCTAGTATTAGCATCCTAAGCATCATAACATGTACATACATATATATGTATCCCAAAGTTACACCCACCCACATACACATTCACACACACACATACGGGTAAAAACCATTTTTATAAAAACATGCACACATGCATTTTCCAGCCCCAAAGTTGTTTAAAACATGATAAAAAAGGGGGTTCTAGAACCCACCTTAGTTGTTTCCGAGTTTGAAGCCTGCTCTCGAACTTTATCAGTCGTGTTTAACACCTAAAACCCACACACATACACCACCCGAACATACAATAACACCTTTAAGCATATGACCGAGACTAGGACTATTTATAACATCACAAAACCAAGAATTCTTACCAAAAACTTCGAATTCTCCTTCTTCTTCTATAACTTTAAAGAGTTTTCTGCTCTCTCTCTCTAGAACAAAATAGGATAAGTGTGCAGACTAGAGTGGGCGGCCATGCCCACTTTTGTACCAACCTTTTTGATATTTTGTCATTTAGACACTTTTAACCCTTCAACTTGGGTTTTATAGCTTTTCTTTCTTTTCCTTTACTTTTATTCCTTCCTTGAAAACTTTAAAAATAACCGGGTGTTACAAATCAAAGTACATCATATATCAAGTGAGTACTTTGATTCACCATACTTCGTTTTACTTTAATTCACAAGCCTTGATGGTCTTGGTCTTGTCAAAGTGAGCTGAAGATAATGCAACAGTAATTGATCCTATATTCAAGCTCTGAGGATTGTTTATTGTTATTGATGAAAAACTTTTAGTCACATGGCCTTCCTTCATCTTCCACACCATCTTTAGAAGACTAGACTTGACCTTCAATACTTTGGAAATTTTGATGACTTCGGAAGTTTTAGAGACTGGACCTTCAGAATATTTTGCATCCGCTGCAGCAGACTTCAGTACTTCGAAAGCATTCCTTTTTTCCAAGACTAATTTTTCTTATGAAGGTAAGTTTTCACTTATCTTCTTCTTTACTTTGGAGCTTCCGGAAGAAAGAGATTTTCCTTTCAAATCTATCTTCTTCTTCTTCTCAAAGGTTTTCTTCTTAGTTATGTAGATAGCTTTTTTCGGATTGTAGATGTAACCCTTAGGAAAATGAGAAGTACTACCACACATGATGCATTCAGTTGTTTTTCTTCTAAGAGTCTTCTTCTGAGTAGAAGGCTGAACTTGATCACTTTCCACTTCCATCTTCATCCTCACAGATGATGCAACAGTCTTCTTAGCATGAGGCTTACTCTTGGAACTGAAGCTGTGCAATAGTGGTACATATTTGATCAACCTTCCTCTCTTAACCAGGATGATTTGGACATGAACTAGGACTCCTGGTACTAGAGTCCATGGTTGAGTCTTTAGTTTTCACCACTTCAAATCCAGCAGAGATGCATACTTGTTTTTACTTGGAGATAAAAGTGGTATTGATCTCTTGGGCTATCTTTGATTTTCTTTTGGCTGCCCTGATCAAGTGCTTCCTTACAGACTTGGTCATCTTTGGTTCTTTCCTCTTCTCAGGAGAATGGTGACCCTTGTTAGGATGATATTTTTCACTCACTTCAGATCCATCCATCACTATTTCTTTTTCATGTTCATCCTCTTCTTGAATGGGGTCTATGAGAGGCAGTTCATCTTAATAAGTTCCATACCTTGGAGGTCTTACAGATAACAATATATGTAGAGTAACTATCTCACTTGAACCCAATCCTTGCTTGTTCTGATAAAAAAATATTTGCATGCATGGATGAAGATATTATGTTCTTAAAGGTTTCATCTTCAAGAACATATTTTTCGACCTTAGCTTTGCTGATCACAAGATCAACTTGACATTCAGTTAACTTGGTAATGAGATCCTTTATTTGAGTCCTATAATTTATGTGCTCATGTTTAAGAGTTATAATTTGGTTTTCACTAAATCATCTATTGTAAGTTTATAATCATTTTCAGCTCTTTTTAAGTCAGCCTTTAAAATAGTCAAGAACTCAAGGTCAGATCTCACTTCCAAGTTACAGGACCTGTACATATTTACTTTAGCAATGTATTTAGGAGTACAAAGATATTCTAATACCTTAGCTTCTTCATGGTCAGCCATCAGTGTTTGGTTGGGAGAAACATCTTCTATCTGGAAGCTCCAATCAAAGGCTCCCTCTTCAACAACAACAGTAGCATGTTGGTTTTGGTTGGCTAGGCTTCTTAGGTTTAGGAGCACCCTCAGTGTATTTTGGTTCGGGTTGTGCTTGGCCATCATTTGTCCTTGGTGCCTTGTATTCTCTAAAAAAATGTCCCATTTGACTACAGTTGTAACACTTCACCTTGCTTTTATCCAATCCAAACTTTCAACTAGATATATTGCTAGGAAACTTTCTTCCTGGCTTGATGTAGAACTTCATGGCTTTGTGAGTGAGAAGAGCCATTTACTAGACTACCTCCATATACTCTTAGATCATCTGGATGAATACAATCCACGTCTTCAATAGTGAAAAGATAGTTTCCATAACTTTCATCAACAGACATAAAGGCTTGAGCAGAGCTTGTCTTTTGGAATGGGCTTCCTTGGATGTAGCTCTCCCTTGGTGTCTCAATAAAGAGGATGAAAGTAGCCTTTTATGAGTTGTTAGGATAGCAGATAAGATGATGTTGTGGGTCTCTACTATTCCTTTCAACCACATGAAGCGTTAAACTCCGCTTCATATCCATCTGGTAGCCACTAAGGATACCATACAACTCTGTGATTGTAAGGGTAGTAAGGTTTTTAGTTCTTTTAGTGGGCACACAATAGTGAGTCCATTTTCTGGGAAGAGAGAACATGAACTTCCTCACAATTTCTCTATTCTTAAGTTTTACTCCAACATCCATTAGAGTATCCACAATCTTAACATATCTGAATTATTATTGAGTCATGGTTTCACCTGTCTTGTAGGTGAAGTTCTCAAACTACTACTTCAT